>JARYGA010060049.1:0-40313 GCA_030545235.1 Helianthus tuberosus
TGAGGGTAACGTCACCTTCAAAAGAGGGGCCTACTACTATAACTAAGATAATCTCTTAAAAAGTACAAAAGTGTAGAAATTATCAAAGGTTACATTAAAGGCGAGTCGGATCCAAGTGATTCATCTTGTCTATCTGTTTTTATTTTATTTTATTTTTCAGCATTTTTAGTTTTTATTTTCATGTTTAAAACCTTTTCTAAACTTTTGATTTGATTAGACGGATAAACCGGTATTAAAAGCTCTTGTTTCCTTGGACGACCTCGGTATCTTACCAACGCTATACTACGCTCACGATGGGTGCCCTTGCCCATATGTATGTTTAGTGTTAGTAGAATATCGTGTTTTATAAATTTAAAACTTGACTAAAGTGTTAAAAAGGGCTTAAAATATTAATAAAAATATATCACACCTAACGCACATCAATTGCCACAAGTTGATGATTGGAAAACTTTTGTGATTGTGTTGAAAAATGATGCCAAGTTGGATGAAATGACATTGGATGGTTTGATTGAAAAACTTGAAGGACATGATCTAGAGTTACAAAAACAAAACAAAATAAAATGTCCAGTTCGAGTTATCAGCGGAATGTTGATCTGTACTACCGGAAGAGTATGTTGTTGAACAATCAGTCACCAAAAGTTGGTATAGCCTTTAATACTGACAATGCTAGTGATTCATCAAAGAGTAAATCTCCAAGTTGTGATTCGGGATATCATTCATCATCTTCATCATCTAAATCCAATCCGAGTCAGAACTGGAAAGATTCTCCAAATTGGAATACCGATTTCGCTAAACAGCGCATGAGTTTCTTAGCCTCTGTTCTGGAATCTTATGAAGGTCTGATCGCAGGAAAGTTAGGAAATCCTAATATGAAAAAGGAAGACTACGATTAGGTAGATCCGGAAGAGATGGAGCTCATGGATATTCGATGGTGTATGGCTAGCGTTATCAGGGGAGCTCAATGATTCATGGAGATCACTGGCAGGAAGTGTCTTGAAGGTCATGATATGAAGTTGGGATTCAACAAAGCAAAAGTCACTTGTTTTAAGTGCAAACAGAAGGGACACTTTAAGAGAGAATGCACCAATCGTCAAGCTGGTGATAAGGTGAATCCTTTTCATGAAGATTACTACAAAAAGGCCATATATAATCGCAACAACGAGTAGCCATCTAGAACAAACCAAAAGCAGATTGAGGAAGGGACGCCATCAAAAGAGAGAAAACAAGCTTATGTGACGATTCAGGAAGATGAAAAAGAAGGGTTTGATTGGAGTAAGTACATAAAAGATGAGAGGAAAGAGAAAAAGGCGTTGGTTGCTGAATTTAAACAGAGCCAAGAGGAACGTCATGCGCGCATGTATTTGAGTGACGTGTATAATGCTTACAAGGAAGCAAAGTGGGCAAACAGATGGAGTCTAGAGAAAGAATGTTTCGTTGATCCTCAAGGAAATCCAACAGTTGATCCTGATAAGGTAGAATTTGAAACAATTGTTGCTGTTATTCCAACTGTAAGATTTTGGTGTAAAGGGCTTGAAGAAATTCCTAGATATAAAGGGAAGGTAGAGGAAGGCATAAAGAAGGTGATCTATGCCAATCTAGAGAAAAAGAAGAAGACATTAGAAGAAATTGTTGATGAGAGTAAGAAGATGGTGGATGAGGTGAAGAAAGCTGATGTGAAGGCAGTGGAAGAAGCTGAGAAACAGAAGGTGGTTGAGGAAGATCAGTTTCAAAAGGTAAAAGAAGCCACGGTGCCAAAAACGGAGGTAATAATTCAAACTGAATCTTCTGAAATTTTAAATAAAATTGATAATAAAAGTGATGACCAGTACAAGAAATGCATGGAAACGTGCAGGGCTTGTACTGAAAAGGATAACAATCTGAGATCCAAAGACATTGAGTTTACTAAAATAGAAAGAATTTTAAAAGAAAAATGTAATGAAATGCTTGAAAATGAAAAGTTTTTAAAAGAAAAATAAAAATATTTAACACTGAAATGTGAAAATCTTGAAAAAGAAAACAAAATTTCGAAACAAAAGTGTTTTGCTGATTACACCGAATGTGTTCAAAAAGATAAAATTATTCAAGAATTGCAAAAAGAATATGATGGAATGAAATTGTCATTTCACACGGTAAAAGAAGCTTATGAAACTTTGAAAAGTAATGTTAAAAGTCTGGATGATAGATTGTCAGCATGTCAGAAAACAACTAAATTTCTTGAAGCCAGATATGAAGGAAAACAAATGGTTCTAAATCAATATGTTGATGATGTTGCTAAGCTTAAACAAGAACTGGCTGAAAAAGAAAAATTGGTTAATAAACTTCAAAGTTATCATGCTTCTTCATACATTCTGGAACGTATTTTCAACATCACACCCGATGGAAAAGAGTGTAAAAAGAACAAAAAGGGAATTGGTTCAGAATACCATCAGGTTCCACCACCGTTGGAGAATAATTATACATTCTATGATGGCGAAAAGGTGGAAAAAGCAATAAACATGGTTGACAAATTACCTGACAACATCGATGTGACTTACACCAAATCTGATGATCTTAGTGATTCAGAGGTGGTAGGTAAGATTGTTGAAAGTGTTCTGAGAGATGAGTCTATCAAAACAGATAAGTCTGAATCACAGGATGAAAATGAGATAAGTTTTCATGAAAGTTATTTGAAAAAATCAAAATTTGAGAAAAATGCGAATGATGATCCGATAGGATTGGCTTATACCATCATTGGATCGGACAAATTACCGAAGGAACTCAGCAACGTACATCCGACCTTCCACATCTCAAACCTCAAAAAGTGCCTAGCCGAAGAAAATCTTCACATACCTCTTGAAGATTTGCAAGTAAACGAAACTCTACACTTTGTGGAAAAGCCACTAGAAATCATGGATCGAGAGACCAAGAAACTTCGACGCTCTCGCATTCCTATAGTGAAGGTTCGCTGGGAAGGCAAACGCGGCGCCGAGTTTACTTGGGAACTCGAAAGTGATATGAAAGCTAAATACCCACAACTCTTTGTTACGCCTGCTCCTTAATTTCGGGACGAAATTTCCTAAAGTAGGGGAGACTGTAACAACCCAACTTTTCGGATCGTTACTTATCACTGCCATTTCTTTCTTAATCGCTTGTACTCCCAAGATTTCGATTAACGCTAAGGGTATAAACTATGTTTTCAAACGCATTTTATCGCATGTTACATTGCTTGTTTAGACTAAACGCTAACGCAACGCAAACTCAACACAAATTGAAACGCGGATTTACTTATGTTATGTGTGTTATTGTTTATTATTTGATTGAATGTTATGTGGTTATTAATGCAATGCATATACGCTCAAACGCTCACTCGCAACTTGATTAAACGCAACGCAACCTTTAACAAACGAAACGATAGTTGGAAAACTAGCAAACACAACTCGGCCATCCGAATGGACATCCGATCGAATGGGCATCCGACCGGATGACCATCCGCTCGGATGACCATCCGTCCAGATGGCCATCCGACCAAATACAACCCTCGCGTACCAACTTAACTCTCCACCTTACCTCTAAAAATACCGTCGTACACCCTCCTTTCTCTGATTTGACACTTCCATCCGCTCACACGCACTCAGTCGTTCTCTATCGCGAATCAAGGGCATTTTTGTAAGCATTTCTTCTCAAATCTTGTAAAATCTTCATCTCTAATCACTTCTATAACATTTTCTTCATCAAAATCACACACAAACACTAACTTTTTCCCTGAAATCACTGATTCGGACCTCTTGAAGGTGGTTTCCACCCGTTTTGCTCAGGAAAACTGTTGTGGAACACCATTTGATCGAGAATGGTTCTGGATCTAAAGGATTTCACACTTTTTAACTTAATCTCAGCAGGATTTCAACACTTCTTCATCTGTTTTCAAACTTTTCTTCAACTTTCACACAAAGTCGATGGGATCTGGGCTCATTCAGACTCTCAACTCATTTCTTAGTCGAGAGCCGGCTTGAAAACGGATTTCCACCGAGGAGATGGACCGATTAACGGGTCAAACATGAACCTGCATAAAGAACAGTGCGTTTGACCGAATGGGCTGGACTTGGTGTGTTTTCGTTGTTTGACACGTCATCACACCGTCTTCGTTAGCTCAAAACTTTTACTTAGAAAATTTTACCAAAAACATCGACTACAGATCATCTCGCTTGACTGGCCATCTGTTCGAATGACCATCCGATCGGATGACCTGTCCCTTATAACTTCCAATGTGTTAATGTTTTAACTAAACTTCGAATTTTCAACGGTTTACAAACACCACACACTCATTTGAATGTCCATCCATTCGAATGGTCATCCGCTCGGATGACCATCCGTCCGGATGACCATCCGTCCAGATGACCATCCGCTCGGATGGATTATACCCATCCATTCGGATCATCAGTCGACACTTATCCCATCCGACACACTGATCAGCCCTGATGAAGACTTGTGTTTTCTGTTTCTGTGCACAGGCTAACTCAACGTGCTCCCTTCAATCCAATTCCGCTTGTGTTTACTTGTTAAACACACACTGTGAGTATACTCGAACCCATTTTCATTTAACGCACTTTTGGGTGTTACATACGTTCTCTATCAAAACACAACACACAACGCAAACACTTTATAATGCGAACCGCTCCCGCATGCTATACGTGATCTATGAATGCTTGTACTATGCTTATACAGTGTTACACTATACCGCCTCTAGCAACAAGAATACTATAGTTTGGACTCAGCACCTGTCGTGGACAGGGGTTGCTAGGGATCACATTACTTTACTTCACGTGTTCGCTAAACATGTGTCGCGCATACTCTACAACGCAGTCTCGTGGTTAGGTTGTAAACATTGTTTGATAGTTACATGCTACGCCCGTTACGTGATACATGATGGTTATGCGCAAACGCTTATCATACTATATGCTATACAAACTTGTGTACTCATGTATTGACTTTATTTTAACGTATGTGACAGGTTGATGGATTTGTTTTGCTGGAAGGCAGTCTGGAAACTCTTCTAATAGAAATCTAGGTTGTCGGACTTGTTTGCTTTTGAGAATTCGTTGTCTGTAATAATTATGTGTTGAATATTTGTTTGTTTGTGTGGGACAATGAATGTTAAAAATATTGGTACTATGTAGTTGTTATGGATTCTCTTGAGCAATCTGGTTCGCCTAGTGTCGCGCCCCGATGTTTCCACCATCAGTTGGGGTGTGACATGTGAAATCTCCAAGGTCATTAATTTGGACTTGGACAATTATCAGTGAGGTTTTTGGATGCTAAAACAGTCATATTTTGATGCTTAGAGTCAAGTACTCGATTTTAATATATTTTGAGACAGGTCATCGATTCTGGAAAATAAAAAAATCTTTCACTATTAAATGTAAAATCCAGATTTCTGTGTACAACCGATGTCCTGTGCATTCAAATATTTGAAATGCTACAGCTTATTCATGTTAAATGTTTAGAGCTAGGTTTTTTATCCTAAACGTAAATTGTCAAATATTTTACAAACGGTTTTAGATGTGCAGAAATTATTCCAGATTACGATCCCGATAGCTGAGCCTAAGGGTGTAACACCTCATAAAAACACGTCCAATTATATATCGACACGTGTACTAAACCCTAATAAGGACAAACGTTGAATTTGAGGGACTAATTTTGCGAAAAATCAAAAACTATGATTATAGAAGGACTGGAAATGTTAACATGCTTAATATAAGTCTCTAAATAAGGTTACACGGTAATCATATTCACAAATGAGCCATTTGTTGATCGAGAGTAGCCGTTTGCGTAATTAATTGAAAGATTGCGCGATGAAGGGTTAAAAGTGGCAACATGTTAATTCTTACCTCTGAGTGACCTTTTAACAAACCAGGAGCTTCATGATGTTTGATTATACTCTCGGGAATGCCAAATATTGGCCATCTAAGGCTTTTATGCCTATAAGTGACGTTACGCGCAACTTTGCAAGTTTGAGGGGTTAAAAGCATCAATATGTTTAATTATACCTCTGAATGACCTTTTAACAAACCCGAAGCATCGTGATGTGTAATAATACTCTCGAGAATGCCTAATATGGCTTAGATAAGGTTTCGGTGCTATTAAACTATGATATGCACAAGTTTGCGCATTAGAGGGACCAAAAGCATCAACTTTTGAATCTACACCTTCTGGTGACCATTTAAGCGAACGGGAGCATAGTAGTAATTAAACACATGCTTGGGAATACCCATTATGGGCCACGAAAGGCTTGGATATCATTCAACGACATTTCGCGCTACTTTGTGCGATTAAAGGACTAAAAGAGACGACTTGCGAAACTACGCCTTCGAATGACCTTTTGATTAAACCGAAAACTCCGCTACGCTTGGTCGTACTACCAAATGCGTGTAAGGTTGGCCATTAGAATTTTTCTACCATATTATAGCGTTTCATAAGGATTTTCACATAACGTGCCAAAAACATCAACTTTGGGAAAGTTGTGGTGCATAAGCTTATAAGGACCTCTCCTGCCATACCTCAGACTTTATTCTGGACCCGGCGCGAGTCGTAAGTCGAGAACCCGTTGAGCTGCACTTCTCGGACCATCTAAAACCGCACTTTCAGCTAATTAAAAAGTAGTTTATATGTGCGAAACAATTCAGGGACTAAAACTGCCAATCAGCTTAAGCTGATTTCCTGTTGGCCGGGCTGACCTTTGTCACGGGTCATGATCCAAGTCTGGGCCTGCCCTCGCGGGTCACCAAGTTGCATATCAACAGCAACGTCGTAGCATTCTTGTTGTCCGTTTATACATTTCAAGACCTCCAACATTTAAAAAGCTGAAAATATGAATGCAGGGACCGAAAATGGCAAGCTTCCAAACTTGTTTGCTGGACTGGGCCAGCCACGCGGGCTACGAAGCCCACAAGGCCTGCCTACGCGGGCCGCCAAGACAGTAACAGCAACAATTGTTGTTTTAAACTGCTGTTTCGGGGTGCTGGTTTGTTCTTCACTCACAACAAAACCATTTTTTATGAAACCTGGGGCTTGTTAACTGTTTTAGAAACTAGTTTTACACCTGTAACAATCTCACAAACCCTAGAAACACTTGTCACAATTTTGTTCATTTCAAAATGCTATAAATAGGTGAACCATTCTTCACAATTTCACTTGCACATCCTCTCAAATCTGCTATCTCTCAGTTCTAAAGGGGATCCTAGACATTTTTGGAACCTCTGTTCAGTCCTTGGGACCATTGTAAGTGTCCTTTCGTGACTAGTTTATTTTATTTGGCGTTTAAAGCCAAAAAGTCAAGCGTTTACGATAAACGCTTTGACTTTTAGCTAGACCATAAACGATCGAGCCATTGTTCGCAACGAACATGGCTACGTGATCGTAAATAGGTAGGTATTAAACCCACAATAGGGCACCTCCTAATTATCACGTTTGCTTAGTTAATTGTCGGGTCAAAGTAATTAAAATAAAAGTCAAACGAGTCGTTTTTAATTAAAATTCATAACTAATGATATAAAAGCAATAAAATCAGTTTTATCACTTTAATAACTTGGTAAATATTAATTGAACATGCCTAGGCATGTTCAACCCGACAATCCTGAGTTTAGGCTCGGTTCGCAACCGAAAGTCGCAAAAGTTGACTTTTACTTTGACTTTCAGTTCTGACCCGATTTAGCTTAGTTTAGTTATGCCTTAGGGTTCCTTTAGGACCATATTATGTGTTAGTATAACCCTCTGAGGTTATACAACATGGTTCCATAGTAATCCTAGTTCATTGCATGTTTCCGTTAAATGCGTAAAAGTTGACCGTTATGCCCTTTTGATATTAAAACGAGATTTTTGAAAATGTGAGAGGACAAAAACCTTTATTAATGATATTTAAGTATGTCCTAAAAATTTGACATCAGATTATGGTCTAGAATGAAAGTTATGTACGATATCGTAAAACTAAAGCTTTTTATTAATTAAATGGCATTTTAGCATAAATCATACTTAAGCCCAATTTTTGGCACCAAACTTTCTACCCACTATTATAATATAATATTTTGGGATTTTTGGAAATTTTTGTTAAATTTTAAACTGATCATAACATAGAGTTCTTGTATAGGCTCGGTAATTGACGAAAAATGCCCTTTTTGCTAATAGAATGAGTTTTGCACATCCTTTACATGTCAAACTTTTTTCTACTGATTTTATATATTAAATAAGTTATTTTAAACAGTAAAGGCTGATCAAAATCTCAGATTTCTTTAAATAACCCGATATCATCAAATACCGACTTTTCTGCGATTTAGGCGCATAGTATGGTTTAAAATCATATTTAGCACCTAAGACTTATTACCTACTGATTTTAAAAATAAATTTTTATACTTTAACAGTAAGTTTAAGTCTTGAACTCAGATTTCCAAATTTGACCCTTAAAGCATATGTGAAATGACCAAAATGCCCTTACGGCGCATAGTTTGGCCATAAATGACAAAATTCACATATATATGATATCTTACTGATATAACTTAATAAAATTTATATTTTTACTGATTGTTTCATACCAGAACCTCAGATTCCTATTTAACCTCTTTTATAAACTTTAAAATGACCAAAATACCCCTACGGGGCATAAATTTGTTTTAAATTCGTCTTGGGCATAATGGAAGATATCCTACTGATACATATTTTAAGCATAATAACTTATGGAACATGTTCATAACTTATCCGGTTACCCGTTATGCGTATACGCGTTCGGTACGGTCTATGTAACTAGTTTGCATAAATTAGCCGAAACGGGTCAAACCTTATCATTTTTACTTTAAAATCCAGAATGTTTTTAGTTTACCCATTTTATACAAGTCTTCAAACTTGTAGGGTCTAAATCACATTCTAATCCGGTCTTCGCTTAATCTTGCGTTTTGAACCGTAAACCTTTCTTTAAAACTAACCGGTCTAAGTTAAGACTTAAATAAGACCCGTTAGGAATCTAATAGGTTATTAAAACCTTCGTTCCAGATTAGGAGCCCAGTAAAAGATACTTGTACTTGCTGATTGATATATGGCTGAGGATAAAATTATATTTTTGCTCAGGTAAATACTTTTAACTTATTTTCCGTTATACGGGCTTGGGATACGGTATTCTAACAATACCGCTTGGTCGGGTATGTAGTTATTTAAATCGGATTGTGATTAATACATTTACATAACCCGTTTTAATCTGTTTTGTTTGATGCAATTCCTTTAGGGGGTTAACGTCACACCCCGACCACGTTAAAACAACAAACCGCAACTGAAAAGTCGGGGAGTGGAGTAACAGAATCATTGTTTCACAACACATGGATAAAAGTTCTGTTTTATTGAATTAAGTTTATTACATTATATTGAAACTAGAAACAAACATGAAAAAATTAACTTCCATTATTATTAAGTCACTAAGGCCTCGTCCATTCCTATGTGAGCATGCATCAATATCATCATCAATCATCACCAACTATGATACCTGAAACACATGTGAAAATACGTCAGCATAAAAATGCCGGTGAGTACATAGGTTTTATATGAGTGTCAGATTCATGGCTCGTTTACCTTTTTGAAATAACTCAAACAACTTTGTTAATTGATATTAGAAAACTTAGTTTTGTAAAATGTTTATATTGTGAATTGAAATAATCAAGTTAAAACAAATTTGTTATAATTTATGAACCTCGATGCCATGAATCTTAACTCCAAAACATTTGTTTATGTATACCCAGATCGAAAATCGTTTTTGTAATAAAACTCGAATGGTATATATTGTTAGAAAAACCTTGTAATATAACTTTGTTTTGATAACATTTGCCGAAGTGATCTAGATAACACAACGATATATAATGTGTTAAAAGCACTTATATATAGGAAGTACCAGCGGCATATCCACCATGCTTTTAACACATTACACCCGCCCCGTTACCTAATCACTTCCCTAACCCAACGGTTCAAACGGTTCCAAACGGTTCACATCAATAAATCAATTCCAAACGGTTCACAAGGATCAACAGTTCCAAACGGTTCACAAGGATCAACAGTTCCAAATGGTTCACATAAATCAAACAGTTCCAAACGGTTCCAACAGTTCAAAAATGTAAAACAATGTGTCTATCTGATGGATGAACATATGCGACAAAATGTAGTATATGAAAATCAATGTGCTAGCATGCTAAGTGAACATACATAGAAAAACCTAATGAAATCATGTACTATACGTGTACTAATGAACATAGCCAGTATATATTATGAAAGCATGGAAGTAACAAGTAGGCACATGTTTTTCACCCCAAAATATTTTAAAACAGTAAAAGAGGGGACTATGTACTCACTTGAGAATGCTTAGAAGTCTTGAATAACAACCAAGAAAAGCTAGAGGGATCACGGAAATCAAATGGCACCTAATATAGGTAACTATGTTAATAAACCTGACCTAAATCGGAAGATCGGATAGGATGAGGTTTTGTGAACCAAATGAGTGTTGGAACTCATATGATATGGTTTAACAAAGCCTAAATACTAAATCGAAACCTAACCTAAGTGCTTACGACCCATTACGACCCGTTTAGGTAGCTTACGCCACTTTAACGCGTCATTCGCGTAAAACGCGTTTGGAACGCCTAACTAGTCCTGTGACAAGTATTATATGCCTAAAGATGTTTAAATATGTTGCATAATTAGTTAAGTGACAAAAGTTTGAGTTACATATGCTTAAATACCAATTATGCATGAAAAGGGCATTTTGGTCATTTTACCTAAGGCATATAAACAACCTATCATACAACTAATTAAACTAAGTGACCATAAGGTATAACCTTGGAAGGTTATTCCCTATACAACTATGGTCACTAAACATGCTTGGTCGGATCCTAATGATCGACCAAACGGGTCGGGTTCGTAAGTCTAAGCGGTTGTTTAGACCGCTTATCTTACGACCCTATATAAGCACTAGACCAAAAGTGACGAGTTAAACATGTTTAACGAAGTTTGAAAACAAGTTTGATATCAAAACAAACAGTTTTGATACCCAAGAATAGTTTGGTTGCAAAATACACATAAATACGTATTTTGACCGAAACTATGACTCGTCACTACACCTAATCAACGTGGTAATCAGTAGGTATAGTCACAAGGGACTATGACCATCGTGATTACGCTCACGTTGCGAAGTTCAAACGAACTTCGTGTTGACCAAAGACTGGTCAAAGCAGAAAGTTAAACTCGGTTTGACTTTCACGCTTAAAAACGCATAAAAGCATGAAAGAAACTTACAAAGGGTCCAAGCAATGGAGGTTTGATCTAAAATTGCTCAGGTATGAAGTGTGAACACCCCAACTTAGAGCAGATTTTCAGATCAAGTGTGAAGAGCAAAGTGAGAACCCCTTGCTATTTATAGGAATCATGGAGCTCTAAGATCATTCCAGTTGTAAAGAAGGATCAATCCTAGCCATACATGTAGGAACATGGTATTGAAATACAATGGAAGTCGAAAACCAGCTCCAGGTATTACAAAAATTGCATAAAAACCATTGAATTTTGACCAGAAAGTTGAAAACATAATTCTGATCTGGGCATGTCGTCGCGCCCCGTGTAGCCAGACCCTAAGGTCTACGCGGCCCGCCTAGCCACTTTCAGAAACTGTCAAGTTTGGTCCCTACAATGCGTAAAACTTGTTTTTAGCTCGTTTAAGCCCCGTTAACCCCATTTCAAGGCTCTAAAATGAATTTAAAGTATAGGGAACTTAAAATATTCTCAAAAACATCTCGGATGTCGGTTCATTTGGTCGTACGGTTGCGTTGTTCGGTTAATTACGACGAAACACAAACGGACGCAAAAAACGATCCAAACTACGTGACGAATGGAATATTATCATGCCAATCACAAAAATAAAATATTTTAATGATTACATAAATTTTTGGATGCCCGGATATATTCAGAACGTAAGATATGCGCGACAATGCAAACTTATGCACTTTTTGACGCTTTTAGTCCCTATTGATCAAAAAGTTTATTTTTGCGCACCAAACACCTCAAAGCCTATTTCTAAGCTATATAAAGGATATTTAGGGCATATTTAACTTATGTCCAAGTTCCGAAATGTCCGTTACCATTCGATTCGGTATACTTTTGCAGTTTGACGCAAATAGTCCCTGTGATCGAATAAACTTGATTTCGACACACCAAACCCTCCAAAACTTATTTCTAAGTTATGTAAAGGTTATTTAAGGTATGTTAAGCCTATGTCACTGTTCCGGAGTGTTTGTTGCATTAAACTGATTATATTTACGCATCAGATCGCGTATAATCTTTCAGAAAGCGATTTAAAGCTCGAAATCGAACAAGAATTGATATGTGCAAATGATACACATATTTATACAAATCCCAAGTATGAAACACAATATTTCATTGATTTGGTATTTGTTCGACGGTCGCAGAGGCACAGATGTCACAGTCTCCCCTACTTTAGGAAATTTTGTCCCGAAATTTATTCGTAGGAGTCTGTCTGTGACGCTGTGTTAAAAATTGTCTTGAATGGAATCTAGGGTGTTATCTATTTGCGTAGAGTAACCCATCAAAGATATGCAAGGTATAATCCGGTCATTTTCCATCAACGGATATTCTTCAGAAGCGAAAATGAACGGATAATCATTTTTCTCAACAGGTATTCTTCAGAAATGGAAATGAAAGAATAATCAAAAGGATATCCATTTCCCTTAACGGATATTCTTCAGAAACGAAAATGAACGGATAACCATTTTCATCAACGGGTATTCTTCAGAAATGAAAATGAAGGAATAATCAAAAGGATATTCATTCCCTTAACGGATATTCTTCAGAAACGAAAATGAACGGATAATCATTTTCATCAACGGGTATTCTTCAGAAATGGAAATGAAGGAAGTAAACAAAAGGATATTCATTTCCTTCAACGGATATTCTTCAGAAGCGAAAATGAATGGATAATCATTTTCATCAACGGGTATTCTTCAGAAATGGAAATGAAGGAAGTAGACAAAAGGAAATTCATTTCCTTCAACGGATATTCTTCAGAAGCGAAAATGAATGGACGATTCATTTTCCTCAATGGGTTCTTCAGAATTGGAAATGAAGGAATAATCAACGGATATTCATTTCCCTTAACGGATATTCTTCAGAAGCGAAAATGAACGGATAATCATTTTCTTCAACGGGTATTCTTCAGAAATGGGAATGAAGGAATAATCAACGAATATTCATTTCCCTTAACGGATATTCTTCAGAAGCGAAAATGAATGGATAATCATTTTCTTCGACGGGTATTCTTCAGAAATGGGAATGAAGGGGTAATCAACGGATATTCATTTCCCTTGATGGATATTCTTTCAGAAGTGAAAAATGAATAGCTAGTTCATTTTTCATCAACGGGGTCCTTCATCAGAAATGGAAATGAATGAGGTTACACATGACAAAACTTGTTGTGGTTTCTGTGCAAAAATTCCATAATTATGTATGCATCCATAATTATGTAATTCCTTGCATAGTAATCACAGTTTGTTTTATAATGTGAAGGGGATAGAATTTGAACAAGCTTAAGACAACTTTAATTAGGTCAACACATAAGCACATAATTGTTTTCTTGGTTATTAATTTGTTATCAGTTTGTTATTAATTGTTATTAACTTGTTATCGATTTGAACATGGGTATTCAAGGTACACCAGGAACCCAGTCGATGGACTTCAACGTCCTCAAGAATCTATCTGAAAGGATGATCTTCCAAAAATTCGATTTCGTTTACAAGGAAACGTAATATTCGAATTAAGGTAGACAACAATTAAGGACTTATGGAAATACCCTTAGGTACCCTATTAAGGATTTATAGTGGTACTTTGGGTATTCGTCCAGAGTTGTAACTTGCGCCTTGTACTTCGTTTCCTTGGAAGAAACGGGTACTTAGGATTTTCGTGGAAAACGCAAGAGATCATAAAATGGAAGAATTTTGGGGGTAGTCTGTTCTTCAAGGAATACGATTCCTTGATTGCCGGTATTGTAGGGGATATGTTGTTTATGCAACCACATAAGTACATTGCAATGTAAATAAAAAAAATTATTTATAAACAACAACAACAACTGTTTCATAGACCTTGACAACAAAAGAAAATAATACATAAGGCTTGATTATTTCTAAACAACGTCATCTTTTAATCGATCAGATGCTCATCCCTGTGCTGGATTCGCATTAGCAAGCTTTGGGCAATTTCTTCGGAAATGGCCCATCTCGCCACAGTTGTAGCAAGAACCTGGTGGAAAACGAGCTTGAGCAGGATTGTTGCCAGCTTGATTTGGTGCAGCTGCAGTTGGGCAAACTCTTGCTGTATGACCTATAAGTCCACAATTTTGGCATTTGCGGCACTTCACACTAGCATGATGATGAAGGCTACATTGGTTGCACATGGGTGGGTGCAGTTCCGTTGTATGGCTTCCTAGCAGGGGGTGAGCTGGTTGGTTGGGGACAGCTTGATCATTGTGGGCAACCACGGCGAAGTTCTGAGAAGCCTTTCGCTTATTCGACTTCTTGGAGGATTCATTCTGCTCATCCTTTGGTTTCGATTCTTCGATCGGTTTCTTATCACCTTTTCGAAAAAGTTTACCTTTCCTGATCTAAGACTCAGTCAAGGTAGCGGATAGCTCAATAGCCTGCCTAACTGTAGTGGGGTTGCTACCAGTCACAATGTCTTGTACTGAGTCAGGGAGGCCATCAATGTACTTTTCGATTGCCTTATCCAAAGGCGTAACCATGTTCGGGCATAACAGACTTAACTCCTCGTAACGGTCCGTGTAGGCTCGATGCTCACCGCTATCTTGCTTAAGATCATCGAATTCCCTTTCCAATGCCCTAATCTCATGACGGGGACAGAATTCCCTCATCATTAGAGCTCGAAGCTCTTCCCAGGTTTGAGCCAGTGCTACCTCGGCACCCATATCTCTCATCACACTATTCCACCATGTTAAAGCTCGTTTCTCAAAAACACTAGATGCGAACTCTACCTTTCGCTCGTTTGGACACTGAACGTGTCTGAAGGTGCTCTCTAGACTCTCGAACCATTGCAAAAGTGCAGTCGCTCCTTGAGACCCAGAAAATTTTGATGGCTGGACAGAGTTGAATGTCTTGAAGCTGCATGGGGCATTATTGTTGTTGAGGGCTTGGTTACATTGAGCAATGATGTTTGGGAGTGCAGCAGCCATTTGTTGCGTAATGATAGCTGCCAGTTCTTCATTAGGTATCTGATTGTCACGTCGAGGAGGCATTTTAAAAAGGAAGCATGAGAGAAAACAAGTGAAATGGCATTGGGTAAGAATGGGATGTTACAATTACCGACCAAAAAGCATGGGTGATGGTCATTTGTTCGAACCACGAAGCAAACAAACGACACACAAAAGCTGAATCAAAGTAAATAGGTCCTCATAATGTATCGCGAAGACATGCTTTAGCCTATAAGTGGACACTCACCCCAAGAGTTCCCAGGTAAGAGTGACTGGTCCGATTATGTGGATTTGTACGAACACTCTAGCCTTAGACAGAAAACTCAGGATACAGGCACCCACCCTTCCAGATTGCACGTGTTCACATTAATAAGACCCAAACTTTGACGAGATTTTGAAAACTTTGAAGGTTCAAAACCTTATAATAAATCATCCTAGAACAGATGATTGGTTTTCAAAGCGGATTTGAAATTTGTGTTCCTGTTGTGGTTGTCACCTAAAGATAGGCGACGGTATTGTTTTAGAATCTAAACGCAAGTAAACTCGCGTTAGGGTCCTAGGAAGGTTATAGTCTAGGTCAAAGCATTACTAATAACCTAATTCCCTATAACCATGGGCTCGGATACCAACTTTTTTGTCACACCCCGACCGCGTTAAAACAACAAACCACGGCAGAAACATCGGGGAGTGGAGTAACAGAATCATTGTTTCACAATACATGGATAAAATTTCTGTTTTATTGAATTAAGTTTATTACACTGTATTGAAACTAGAAACAAACATGAACAAATTAACTTCCATTATTATTAAGTCACTAAGGCCTCGTCCATTCCTATGTGAGTATACATCAATATCATCATCAATCATCACCAACTATGATACCTGAAACACATGTGAAAATACGTCAGCATAAAAATGCCGGCGAGTACATAGGTTTTGTATGAGTGTCAGATTCATGGCTCGTTTACCTTTTTGAAATAACTCAAACAACTTTGTTAATTGATATTAGAAAACTTAGTTTTGTAAAATGTTTATAATGTGAATTGAAATAATCAAGTTAAAACAATTTTTTTATAATTTATAAACCTCGATGCCATGAATCTTAACTCCAAAATATTTGTTTATGTATACCCAGATCGAAAATTGTTTTTGTAATAAAACTCGAATGGTATATATTGTTAGAAAAACCTTGTAATATAACTTTGTTTTGATAACATTTGCCCAAGTGATCTAGATAACGCAACGATATATAATGTGTTAAAAGCACTTATATATAGGAAGTACCAGCGGCGTATCCACCATGCTTTTAACACATTACACCCGCCCCGTTACCTAATCACTTCCCTAACCCAAGGGTTCAAACAGTTCCAAATGGTTCACAAGGATCAATCAGTTCCAAACGGTTCACAAGGATCAACAGATCCAAACGGTTCACAAGGATCAACAGTTCCAAACGGTTCACATAAATCAAACAGTTCCAAACGGTTCCAACAGTTCAAAAATGTAAAACAATGTGTCCATATGCTGGATGAACATATGCGACAAAATGTAGTATATGAAAATCAATGTGCTAGCATGCTAAGTGAACATACATAGCAAAACCTAATGAAATCATGTACTATATGTGTACTAATGAACATAGCCAGTATATATTATGAAAGCATGGAAGTAACAAGTAGGCACATGTGTTTCACCCCAAAATATTTGAAAACAGTAAAAGAGGGGACTATGTACTCACTTGAGAATGCTTAGAAGTCTTGAATAAGAACCAAGCAAAGCTAGAGGGATCACGAAAATCAAACGGCACCTAATATAGGTAGTTATGTTAATAAACCGGACCTAAATCGGAAGATCGGATAGGATGAGGTTTTGTGAACCAAATGAGTGTTGGAACTCATATGATATGGTTTAACAAAGCCTACATACTAAATCGAAACCTAACCTAAGTGCTTACGACCCATTACGACCCGTTTAGGTAGCTTATGCCACTTTAACGCGTCGTTCGCGTAAAACGCGTTCGGAACGCCTAACTAGTCCTATGACAAGTATTATATGCCTAAACATGTTTAAATATGTTGCATAATTAGTTAAGTGACAAAAGTTTGAGTTACATATGCTTAAATACCAATTATGCATGAAAAGGGCATTTTGGTCATTTTACCTAAGGCATATAAACAACCTATCATACAACTAATTAAACTAAGTGACCATAACGTATAACCTGGGAAGGTTATTCCATATACAACTATGGTCACTAAACATGCTTGGTCGGATCCTAATGATCGACCAAACGGGTCGGGTTCGTAAGTCTAAGCGGTTGTTTAGACCGCTTATCTTACGACCCTATATAAGCACTAAACCAAAAGTGACGAGTTAAACATGTTTAACGAAGTTTGAAAACAAGTTTGATATCAAAACAAACGGTTTTGATACCCAAGAATAGTTTGGTTGCAAAATACGCATAAATACGTATTTGGACCGAAACTATGACTCGTCACTACACCTAATCAATGTGGTAATCAGTAGGTATAGTCACAAGGGACTATGACCATCGTGATTACGCTCACGTTGCGAAGTTCAAACGAGCATCGTGTTGACCAAAGACTGGTCAAAGCAAAAAGTCAAACTCGGTTTGACTTTCACGCTTAAAAACGCATAAAAGCATGAAAGAAACTTACAAAGGGTCCAAGCAATGGAGGTTTGATCTAAAATTGCTCAGGTATGAAGTGTGAACACCCCAACTTAGAGCAGATTTTCAGATCAAGTGTGAAGAGCAAAGTGAGAACCCCTTGCTATTTATAGGAATCATGGAGCTCTAAGATCATTCCACTTGTAAAGAAGGATCAATCCTAGCTATACATGTGGGAACATGGTATTGAAATACAATGGAAGTCGAAAACCAGCTCCAGGTATTGCAAAAATTGCATAAAAACCCTTGAATTTTGACCAGAAAGCTGAAAACATAATTCTGATCTGGGCATGTTGCCACGCCCCATGTAGCCAGACCCTAAGGTCTACGCGGCCCGCCTAGCCACTTTCAGAAACTGTCAAGTTTGGTCCCTGCAATGCATAAAACTTGTTTTTGGCTCGTTTAAGCCCCGTTAACCCCATTTCAAGGCTCTAAAATGATGTTAAAGTATCGGGAACTTAAATATGCTCAAAAACATCTCGGATGTCGGTTCGTTTGGTCGTACAGTTGCGTTGTTCGGTTAATTATGACGAAACACAAACGGACGCGAAAAACTATCCAAACTACGCGACGAATGGAATTTTATCATGCCAATCACTAAAATAAAATATTTTAATTATTACATAAATTTTTGGATGCCCGGATATATTCAGAACGTAAGATATGCGCCAAAATGCAAACTTATGCACTTTTTGACGCTTTTAGTCCCTATTGATCAAAAAGTTTATTTTTGCGCACCAAACACCTCAAAGCCTATTTCTAAGCTATATAAAGGATATTTAGGGCATATTTAACTTATGAACAAGTTCTGGAATGTCCGTTACCATTCGATTCGGTATACTTTTGCAGTTTGATGCAAATAGTCCCTGTGATCGAATAAACTTAATTTCGACACACCAAACCCTCCAAAACTTATTTCTAAGTTATGTAAAGGTTATTTAAGGTATGTTAAGCCTATGTCACTATTCTGGAGTGTTTGTTGCATTAAACTAATTATATTTACGCATCAGATCGCGTATAATCTTCCAGAAAGCGATTTAAAGCTCGAAATCGAACAAGAATTGATATGTGCAAATGATACACATATTTATACAAATCCCAAGTATGAAACACAATATTTCATTGATTTGGTATTTTGTTCGATGGTCACAGAGGCACAGATGTCACAGTTAATGACCATGTCCTGGATATCCTCGGCTCATCCATTAGAAATGGCCATGACTTAAGCAGGGGGTGTAGGCATACACTAGGGGTGTTCAAAACCGGATATCCGAAAATTCGGATATCCGAATTCCGGATATCCGAAATTTTCGGATACCAGATTTCACTATCCGAATCAGTATCCGAAATTTTGGATATCCGAAATTTCGGATACGGATTCGGATAGTGAATCGGATATCCGAAAATCCAACTTTTTATTTTTTTATTATTTTTTTCATATTCTGAAACGGATATTTTGGATAGTTTCGGATATCCGAATATAAGTTTTCGGATATTTTCGGATACTTCGTATATTTTCGGATATTCGGATATCCGAAAAAAATGAAAATTAAATTTTCGGATATTTCGGATATCCGAAAATTTTGAAAATCACTTTCCGAATCCGAAAAATTCGGATATCCGAAATTTCGGATATCTGATTTTTCGGATATTTCGGATTCGGATATCAGATATTTCAGATCGGATTTTCGGATACGGATAGTTTTGAACACCCCTAGCATACACCTGGCAGTTGCGTATGTAAAACGGTTCCCCACTCATGAGGAAACTTCTTGTGGGTATGATACCAAGTGGTGTGTCTATTATTCTTATCCGGCTCTTCTAACCGGGTCCTGAATGGACGAAAAACATGTAAAACTGTATACAAGATTATATTTTAAAATAATTGTCCCAAGTTACAAAAGATTTTATGCCTTGTGCATTCAAACCAATTTTATAAACACTTTTCAAAAGAGTCAGTTAATTGTATTTACCAGTGAAAACTGACGTATTTTCAAAAAGATTAAGTGCAGGTACTACGCGTAATGGGCTGGAAGCTCCTGAGTATTAGATAAAGGGTCTTGCAAAAACTCGTAATACTTAAAGTCTGTTGAACAAAGATTCACTATCTGTTTTAGATTCGCCTGTGGATCCACTTACAACCGTTGTGTAATATTTTATTATACTTTCAATTCGGTTTGTAATATTATTTTAGACTTCCGCTGTGCATTAAACTGTGATTAATTGACTATGATGATGTCAACTACGTCACGATACTCCTTGCCGGGCCCACCGGTAATACGTGAAAATATCAGGGTGTGACAGGTTGGTATCAGAGCCAACGTTTGAGTGAATTAAATACTAGCCTTCAGTGTTTAATCTCAAATGACATAGTAGCACATTCCTTAGACCTTCTGAGTCTAGACTTTACATAAGAATGCTCTCACCCCTATTAAGTAAAATATTGTTTTCAATTTTTATGTATTTTGAATATGTCGCCAAGCACAGAAGCTGTCGATGGAAATTCTCCACATCCGAAGCCTAGAAATGCCAAGCTTTGTACCGCAGCTAGGATAAGCGTACAACCGATGGAGGAAAGACCTTTATGGACCTATTACCAAATCCAAATTTGTTTAAACAAACCCTTATCCAGACTACGGAGTCCATACCAGAAGGTCCCTGAAGCTCCCACATTGAAGATGATACAAGTGGATGATATTAGTCCCTATTTCTTACCTCCAAGTTTTGAAATTTCAGACTTAGACTATACCAGTCAAAACCTAATCCGTAATCCATGTCATTTCTTTAATCATTGAATCCTTGGATTCTACTTCTGCAATGGATCCTGATTTAAAATATTACTTTATTCACTAAAATCTTCAGAGTCGCTACTGCATACGATAAATAAAGATGAAGAAACAATCAGAATAAAGAAAGGAAGACATTTGAAGACCCTCCTTCCATCATACTTCTTTTTATTTAAGTCCCTGTTTGGGCATTTGATTATTGTAGTCCTTTGTGGACACATTATTACATCATAGTCCTTGTAGACTTACCTCGTTTGATAAAACTCCGTGAATATATACGTCTATCTATTAAAAATCCCTTTGAGGACATTATATTTCAATATAGTCCTTTCGAGGACATTATATTCAATAATAGTCCCTTCGAGGACATCATACTTTAAAATAGTCTTTTCCTAGACATATCATTTCATTAAAATCTTTTTGTCAACATATTATTTCATTAGAGTCCCTTGGCGGACCTAATAATTCACCATAGTCCTTCCGAGGACATATCATTTCACTAAAGTCCCCATATTGACATATCTTATAGTCCTTATGTGGACTTATATTTTCATTTCAGTCCCTGCGTGGACTGGTATTTCCTCAAAGTCCCTACAAGGACGTATCTTCCTGTGTAGTCCATGAGTGGACGTTTGTTTATTATAATTCTCTAATGAACTTATCTTTCGTTTTAAGTCCTTGTGAGGACGTCTGTTCAGCAAAGCCCTTTTTGTGCGCATGTGGTACCAATATAGTCCTTTATGGACGTGTTATTTCATTAAATCCCTATGGGGATGCGTCATTTCTAAATAGTCCTTCCGTGAGTAAGAGATTTCATTATAAGTCCTTTAGTGGACATGATATTTCCCTAAGACCTCTTTGTAGACCTGATATTTTATTATAGTCCCTTCTTGGGCAAACTGTTTCAATGTAGTCCCTATGTAAACTTATAATATTTAGTAGTCCTTATACGGACTTATATTTTCTTTCAGTCCTCTGTAGACACATAAAATACTGGAGGTCCTGTTAAGGGCACTATTGCAGATTCCTTAATGAGTTATGGAAAGTTTTGAAAATTTTATATAGATACTCATATCATCCTTTATCAACCATTAGTATGAATTTTACTCGAACTTTATCGATCAGCTAAATAATTTCAAAAGATCTTCTTAATGGTTTACCCCTGCCAAGTGGTAAGTCCACATAAATTGGCCAAAACTTTCGGTAGTTAAGGATAATTATTCCTTCTACTATAATAGTTAAGGGAGATAACCCTTCTATCCAGAGGTGGTGAACTATGTTCAAGCCTCCAAACCTATATGATCAATGCGATCATGGTAATATCGTGTAACCATTAAGACAAATTAATCCTTGTTAACATATGAGAACATGTTAACACTCCTGGCAGTGTGACTTGAGAGACCACACCAGCCGTCAAGGTATTTGGACTATGTCCAAGCCTTAAAGCCTATATGATTAAATTAGATCATGGCAAGTATCATCAATGTGATGATCAAAATATAAACATCCATTTGTGATGAAGTGCCTACGGGCTATAATATATTGTCCATTAGTGACATTGACATTGTGATCTTTATGATCCCCTGTCCAAGGTAGTGAGTTATGCTCAAGACTAAGGTGATGTTTGTTTTTAAAGAGGTAAAAGGTCTGCAGTCTGCGGACCACATCTGCAGGCATCTGCAGGAGAAGATGTGGACCAAAGGTCTGCAGTCTGCAAGAAGAAGAGTGTTTGTTTAATTCTAAAAAAAACCTTTCTATTCTCATTTATCACACAAACACCACTCCTCTCTCTACATTGAAAACTTGAACCAAATTCCCAATTCCCCCCAAACAATCCAATGTTCAAATTCTTTATTCCCCCCTTCAAACCCTAGATGTCATCCTCCACCATCTCAATCACCGCAAACCGTCCCACCCTAAATGCCACCGGAAACGACGAACTCGACATTTCTCCGGCCACCGGCGACACCACCAGCAGAGCCAAAGATCTCACCCACTCAACCAGTGGATCCGGTGGATCTGATTCTGTGTTGGTTTTGGAGTACGAAAGGTGGATTGCGAAAGTGGAGGCGTTTTTGAAAACCACGACTAAAACGATGCAGGTTCAGGTTGATGTTGTGGATAGGAAGATTGAGAATGAGGTGGATCTGGGTTGTGGAGGTTGAAGAGGAGAGGAGAGAAAGGTGTGAAGAGGTTAGAAAAGATGGGTTGATGTCTGCATCAAGAAGAGGTCTCGCAGACCTTTTTTAATGAAAGGTCTGTGAGAAAACAAACAAGCTGCAAGACCCAAAGGTCTGCGCGCGTCTGCGCAACGCAAACATAAGTGCTCAGAAGACCTTTTGCCCAAAAAACAAACACCACCTAATAATCTATATCATCAATGCGATCATGATGAATATCAGCTGATACGATGATCGTATTATTTTATAGGATATTGGATGTACAGTTAGGTCTTCCTATCTTCATAGTAAGATTTTTTTAAGAAGTACTTTACGACTCGATGGTTATGATTTTTGTGTAGATTGTCGGTGATTTAGATAACGAAACTAGAGTAATACAATAAACACATGGTGGATACACCGCTGGTACTTCCTATATATAAGTGTGTTTATTGTATTACCCTTCGTGGCGTTATCCCGAATCACCATTATAATTTATGTCGCCTACGGGCTATATACTATATTATCCATTAGAGACATTGACAAATGTGACCGTTATGGTTCATCGTCAAAGGTGATGGGCAATGCCCAAGCCTTATAGTCTATAAGATCGATAAGATCATGACTAATATACTCAACTGCAATAATTATATATATATATATATATATATAACATCCATTAGTGATGTCCTATGATTTGCCTATGTGCCGAAATGAATCGTCTTTCAAGACGATGACAGTTGTAGTCTATGACTCCCTGTCCAACGGTAAAGAACTAGGTTCAAATCTTAAAGCCCCTGATCAAATAAGATTGCGGCTTATAAATTAATGTCCTCCGTGACAGGCTTTTGTTACCATATCTTATAATGTCCTTTGCGACAAGGCCTTCGTGCCATATGATTATTTATGACCTTCCTGACGGACTCATGTTTCATATTATAAAAGCCATTGTGGCAAGCCTTCGAGCTATCTAAAATCGTCAATATGACAAAGACAGTTGTGACATTGTGATCTCCTGTCAAAAGGGTAATGGACTCGGTCCAAACCTTAATTGCCATTGATGGACCTTTTGCGACCTAGGCTAAATATTGATATACATTCAAATGACATTCATTAGGAATGTTCAAACCCTATTAGCCGGTATGGTTTAAGGATACCATGGCTAATGTATGTTGGTCGTCCGGATGATGACTAGCTATAGAAATGCAATTAAGCAATTGTTTAATTTTGGTGTTTAGTGCCAAACTCCAAGTATGGCAAACTTGAATGAGACAAATAACAGTCGCAATACTGATGATGCGACAAATGCTAATAATGCAACAAATGTGAACCTCAAGGTTAATGGAGTTAATCTCCAAGCTGTGATTGACGCAGCTGTTAGAAAGGCTATGAGAAAGGTCATGAAAAGGTTTGAAAAGCCGAATGCTACTTGCTCTAAACCATATTTCCCTGCTCATGAGAAGAGTTTTGCTCACACTTCGAATGCGAAGGACAAACCAAATAAGATGACATATAGTGAGGAGCCCCGGTCCTCTAAAGGATTTACTTAAAAGTACTTTGTCTCTTGCAAGTCAAGAGACTTCAATGGTGAAAAAGGGAGCCATTGATTTCGTAAAATTGTTAGGTGAAATGGAAACCATTATGGACATCATCGGTTGTGCTGAGAAAGACATTGTGAAATATGTATCACAGTCATTCAAGGGCAGTGCCCCTAAATGGTGGAAGACTTTAATGAAGTTACAGGAAAAATACTCTTACACAATTTGGGATGGTCCAAGTTCGTGGACTAATCAGAAAAACCGATTTACTGCGACAGGGAATGGAAAAGGTGGAATAAGAATTTTCTGACTCTCACCATGAAGGATCTTGGATGTCGACAGAATGTTACAAACTTTAGTTTATTATCTGAGATAGTGCCCTATTCAGTTAACCCAAAATCTAAGCTTAATGCATTAATTATTGGTGGATTAGCATCGGTAATAAAAGGGCATATTAGGGTTTCAAAGCCTGCTTCTTATAAATCCATTATGGGTCTATCTCAGCTACTCACGTTATATAGATTAAGAAATAAACCAGTCAAAGCTGAGACTGTAACGCCCTAACACGTTTTAACCAAAAATCGCAGCGGAAATACGAACTTAAAAAAAATTTCTTTCATTGTATTCATTCTAACATACTTAGAAATACATTAAATCACTCTTTTACATTAAATACATTAATGCTTTCTATAAATTTATAAAATCTGGCCTACTTATATTAAATTACATGACCACATACACACCCACGTACAATCCATGTCTTGACCCGATCTTCAACCGCGTACACTTCTTGATGAAACATCCATAAACCTGTACAGCCTGCAGTCACCACATTCAATCACATCATTAGTAACTGGTGACATAATACAAAATCTTATCACATGCATAATAAGGCGTTAACATATCATGCTTTCTCTTATACTAGCCCCTTCATCCATCCATTCGATCACTCGCATCAGATTGCGGAGCCAACCTTCACTTCCATTGTTAACATGCCTATATTTCACATTAATTCTCAATAGAAAAATGGTTAGTATCATTAGCTTTTCTTTATATGAACATATCCTCGAATACACATAACTCATCTTATTCACTTTCGCATATAATTAAATACTCACTCAAGCATGTATTCACTTTCTATTCATACACGTACTTACAATTTACATCCTACATGTATAACTCCTTAATTCATCTTTATGCATAATTCGTTATGTAAGTTCCTTTTCTTACCCAAACTTAATCGAATCTCTTTCTTAACCACCTCCGACCCATTTCCACTAAAACTTAACTTAGTAATCACATTGATCCATATCTTCTTACATTACATTCAATAATTACCATATATCATAAATACATTACCAAACAAAAGGGTAAGTTCGGAGTTCACTTACCTCGTGCGTTCGAGTTCGAGCATAGCTTCCGTGTTTATCCTTGGCCCGTTGCCCTTCCATGCTTGTGTCCATGTTGACATGACTCCTATCCATACATGTCATCACATTCATCATAACATGATTAGCATACATGAGCATACATACCTTTTAATGAAGGTTTCTTGCCATATCATCTTATCAACTAATTTCTCACTTGTAATCCATTCAAAACACATTCCTTATACAAATCTATTATTTAATTCATCATCATCACATTCTACATACATTTATTCATTATTAGCATACAATCTCACGTATCAATTTCTCCTAAGCATTTCATCAAACACTTGGTGCGCATATCACTTTCTAAGCATAATGTACAAGTGCTTTAAGCATGTTCTTCCCTATTTCATATTATGAACCATCACATTCAAGAAAAATCTCATAATCATAAATTCCACATCAAGTTTATCTATCTAAGTCTATCATATAACACCTTATACATCACAAGATCACACTATAACATCTACAAGTTCATCATGATCATCATCTTCACACTCATGCAATGGGTTTTCATTCTAAATCACCCAATTACTTGAAATTATTCATAACACAAGTTCTATTTGGTGTTTCTAACACCTCTACAAGCTTAATTGCATACAAATTCATGTATTGGTCATAACCCACTTCAAACAAGATCATCAAATCTAGGTTTTAAGACATACCTTACGATCCCCTTGTGAAGGTGATCGTTAATTCATGTTCGGTTGTGAATTTGGGCTTCGTTTAGCCTTTCAATTTGGAGAATTTGTGAAGTTTAGGGTTTTGGCTCCATGGGAGCCTTCCCTGCTCGTTGATGAACACACACACGATGTGTGTGTATGTGTGTGTTGTTTTCTTTTTAATAAAACAACTTTCAAGTTGTTCACTTTGGTCCCTCATGTTTCGTTTTAATTAAATAAAGCTACAACCCTTCGTTTAATACCAACGATACTAATATTCAACTAGGTTAATTATTCCTAGTTAATAATTATTTACGGGTTCACTTTTACCCCTAACGGTATTTTTACCCGTTCCTCTATATTAACCGGGTTTAAATTACCAAACCCATTTTTGGGGTGTTACAGAGACTGCCCTAAAACTATCAAAGATTTTATAGCTAAGTATAGAAGGATTAAGAATGGAGGCGCCTAAACCCTCCTGATGAATGTTAGAGACAGTTCATATCAATAATGACACAAGATAAATCCCTTATTGTGATTTTATTGCTAAAAATTTACGTTTGGATTCAGGTGCTGCTGAGTCTCTTATAAGAGCCTAAGCTTAGCAAACTTTTAGAATTCTTCCATAAGAACTCCAGACATTAAGTGTAAGATAAAACTTACCAACAAATCATAAGAGACCCTTCCTTCTATTTTCGTCCAATAATCTTCATTCATTAAAATCTAAAGTACTCTTTCTCCAGATCGAGTACGATGATATATGTTATTTTATTTTGTTATATCATTGATTTCTATCAAATGCGAATGCTAGACGATGCTCGATAAAGGAGCCATATGAGGATTTGCATATCCTAGTGCGTCCCATAGATTGCTTCCATGTCTGATCAGTATGGAGGTTTAATGCATGGAACCACTGAGATATCCCGATGGTCATATGGTACTAGAGTCGGCTAATGGTATTCAAGGAAGATACACAATATAGGAGTGTCCAAGTATGTGCCACTAATTAAGGCATCCATGCATTCGTGAAGTAAATGTGTCATTTATCTGACACAAGTATTGATAGATGAACTGAAGCCTGAGATTTAGAATACCTCGGTAATCTCGGTGTGTTTTGGTTATCTCCTCCAAGAACCCACTCTGTTTATACCCTGTGAGGCTAATAGAGTTAAGGAAAACATCCTGCTTAGGGCTACATTATTGTAAAAGCTCAATATCGGTTAGTACCAACAATAATGGAAGGATTGGAACCCTAATCATATGAGTTTCAAGATAAAGCTTCTCGAAGCCTAATTCATAATTTTGAGAGCTCCAACATTATTATTTAAGAAAGACTGTTCATTATGCTTATGCATTGTTTACCGCAACCCTATCTAGGCAACAATTAAGAATCGTCATCAGCTGCCCAGGATCGTCGAATTGTTCGACTAACTATGAGGTTAGCTATTCCTTGAGATTGGTTTAAGCAGTAGTTGGAATAACCATCTCATCTTAAATAACCTTTTCTATAACTAATAGTTGTTATTTAAGTATCAGGGCTGCTCCTTGGAGACCTTGTATAGATGGAATGTCGAACGTCCATTTGATGGACAGAAGATTGGTAAGTCCAATTATCAGAATCTGAAGCTACCCTGAAGACAATGGATAAGATTATACAGATTTATGATCATCTGGAAGCTGCCAGTAATTGGCGGAATATCAATGATTGATGGAAGTCGCAAACCTCTTAAGTTCTCAATAAGGAATAAGATTCAACTAAAAGTATCACCCTATAAGGGGTGCTGAATTTTAATTTAACGGGCTAGTTAAGCTCTGGATATATATTGGACCATTCGAGAAAACCGAGTATGTCAAGATCGGTAGCCGGTAAGCTGAAACTTACCTAAGAAGCTTGATGGGAATCACAATGTGCTCTACTCTAGTAATTTAAGGATATGTCTAGTCGTTAAGTCGATAGCATTAAGATGTGCAGAGTAATGAAAACTTATGGGTTGTTGAGAAACCAGTATCGATTAAGGATCGACAGGATTAAAGGCACCAAAAGAAAGCATATATCTATTGTAAAGGTTAAACGGGATACCGTTGGGGTCCCGAATATATACGAGAGGTCGTACTCACTTTGTAACAAAAGAACTCCTATCTTTTTAGCAAATCTCGAGATCGAGATTTTTTTAAGGGGGTGAGGATGTAACACCTCGTAAAAACACGTCCAATGATATATCGACACGTGTACTAAACCCTAATAAAGACAAACGCTGAATTTGAGGGACTAATTTTGTGAAAAATCAAAAACTTTGATTATAGAAGGACTGGAAATGTTAACATGCTTAATATAAGTCTCTGAATAACGTTACATGGTAATCATATTCACAAATGAGCCATATGTTGATCGAGAGTAGCCGTTTGTGTAATTAATTGAAAGATTGCGTGATGAAGGGTTTAAAGTGTCAACATGTTAATTCTTACCTTTGAGTGACCTTTTAACAAACCAGGAGCTTCATGATGTTTGATTATACTCTCGGGAATGCCAAATATTGGCCATCTAAGGCTTTTATGCCTATAAGTGACGTTACGCGCAACTTTGCAAGTTTGAGGGGTTAAAAGCGTCAATATGTTTAATTATACCTCTGAATGACCTTTTAACAAACCCGAAGCATCGTGATGTGTAATAATACTCTCAAGAATGCCTAATATGGATTAGATAAGGCTTCGATGCTATTAAACTATGATATGCGCAAGTTTGCGCTTTAGAGGGACCAAAAGCGTCAACTTTTGAATCTACGCCTTTTGGTGACCATTTAAGTGAACGGGAGCATAGTAGTAATTAAACACATGCTTGGGAATACCCATTATGGGCCTCGGAAGGCTTGGATATCATTCAATGACATTTCACGCTACTTTGTGCGATTAAAGGACTAAAAGAGACGACTTGCGAAACTACGCCTTCGAATGATGACCTTTTGATTAAACCAAAAACTCTGCTATGATTGGTCATACTACCAAATGCATGTAAGGTTGGCCATTAGAATTTTTCTACCATATTATAGCATTTCATAAGGATTTTCACATAACGTGCCAAAAACATCAACTTTGGGAAAGTTGTGGTGCATAAGCTTATAAGGACCTCTCCTGCCATACCTCAGACTTTATTCTAGACCCGGCGCGAGTTCTAACTCGAGAACCCGTTGAGCTGCACTTCTCGGGCCATCTAAAACCACACTTTCAGCTGATTAAAAAGCTGTTTATATGTGCGAAACAATTCAGGGACTAAAACAGCCAATCAGCTTAAGCTGATTTCCTGTTGGCCGGGCTGACCTTTGTCATGGGTCATGATCCAAGTCTGGGCCTCCCCTCACGGGTCACCAAGCTGCATATCAACAGCAACGTCGTAGCATTCTTGTTGTCCGTTTATACATTTCAAGACCTCCAACATTTAAAAAGCTGAAAATATGAATGCAGGGACCGAAAATGGCAAGCTGCCAAACTTGTTTGCTGGACTGTGCCAGCCACGCGGGCCGCGAAGCCCATAAGGCCTGCCTACGCAGGCCGCCAAGATAGTAACAACAGCAGTTGTTTTAAACTATTGTTTCGGGATGCTGGTTTGTTCTTCACTCACAACAAAACCATTTTTATGAAACCTGGGGCTTGTTAACTATTTTAGAAACTAGTTTTACACCTGTAACAATCTCACAAACCCTTGAAACACTTGTCACAATCTTGTTCATTTCAAAATGCTATAAATAGGTGAACCATTCTTCACAATTTCACTTGCACATCCTCTTAAATCTTTTATCTCTCAGTTCTAAAAGGGATCTTAGACATTTTAAGAACCTCTATTCAGTCCTTGGGACCATTGTTAGTGTCCTTTCGTAACTAGTTTGTTTTATTTGGCGTTTCAAGCCAAAAAGTCAAGCGTTTACGATAAACGCTTTGACTTTTAGCTAGACCATAAACGGTCGAGCCATTGTTCGCAACGAACATGGCTACGTGATCGTAATTAGGTAGGTATTAAACCCTCAATAGGGCACCTCCTAATTATCACGTTTGCTTATTTAATTGTCGGGTCAAAGTAATTAAAATAAAAGTTAAACGAGTCGGCTTTTAATTAAAATTCATAACTAATGATATAAATGCAATAAAATCAGTTTTATCACTTTAATAACTTGGTAAATATTAATTGAACATGTCTAGGCATGTTCAACCCGACAATTCTGAGTTTAGGCTCGGTTCGCAACCGAAAGTCACAAAAGTTGACTTTTGCTTTGACTTTCAGTTCTGACCCGATTTAGCTTAGTTTAGTTTTGCTTTAGGGTTCCTTTAGGACCATATTATGTGTTAGCATAACCCTCTGGGGTTATATAACATGGTTCCATAGAAATCCTAGTTCATTGCGTGTTTCCGTTAAATGCGTAAAAGTTGACCGTTATGCCCTTTTGATATTAAAACGAGATTTTTGAAAATGTGAGAGGACAAAAACCTTTATTACTGATATTTAAGTATGTCCTAAAAATTTGATATCAGATTATGGTCTAGAATGAAAGTTATGTACGATATCGTAAAACTAAAGCTTTTTATTAATTAAATGACATTTTAGCATAAATCATATTTAAGACCAATTTTTGGCACCAAAATTTCTACCCACTATTATAATATAATATTTTGGGATTTTTGGAAATTTTTGTTAAATTTTAAACAGATCATAACATAGAGTTCTTGTATAGGCTCGGTAATTGACGATAATGCTCTTTTCGCTAATAGAATGAGTTTTGCACATCCTTTACATGTCAAACCTTTTTCTAATGATTTTATATATTAAATAAGTTATTTTAAACAGTAAAGGCTGATCAAAATCTCAAATTTCTTTAAATAACCCGAATATCGTCAAATACCGACTTTTATGCGATTTAGGCGCATAGTATGGTTTAAAACCATATTTAGCACCTAAGACTTATTACCTACTGATTTTAAAAATAAATTTTTATACTTTAACAGTAAGTTTAAGTCTTGAACTCAGATTTCCAAATTTGACCTTTAAAGCATATGTGAAATGACCAAAATGCCCTTGCGGCGCATAGTTTGGCCATAAATGACAAAATTCACATATATATGATATCTTACTGATATAACTTAATAAAATTTATATTTTACTGATTGTGTCAGACCAGAACCTCAGATTCCTATTTAACCTCTTTTATAAACTTTAAAATGACCAAAATACCTCTACGGGGCATAAATTGGTTTTAAATTCGTCTTGGGCATAATGGAAGATATCCTACTGATATCATAACATATTTTAAGCATAATAACTTATGGAACATGTTCATGACTTATCCGGTTACCCGTTATGCGTATACGCGTTCGGTACGGTCAAACCTTATCATTTTTACTTCAAAATCCAGAATGTATTTAGTTTACCCATTTTATACAAGTCTTCAAACTAGTTTACATAAATTAGCCGAAACGGGTCAAACCTTATCATTTTTACTTCAAAATCCAGAATGTATTTAGTTTACCCATTTTATACAAGTCTTCAAACTTGTCGGGTCTAAATAACATTCTAATCCGGTCTTCGCTTAATCTTGCGTTTTGAACCGTAAACCTTTCTTTAAAACTAACCGGTCTAAGTTAAAACTTAAATAAGACCCATTAGGAATCTAATAGGTTATTAAAACATTCGTTCCAGATTAGGAGCCCAGTAAAAGATACTTGTACTTGCTGATTGATATATGGCTGAGGATAAAATTATATTTTTGCTCAGGTAAATACTTTTAACTTATTTTCCGTTATACGGGCTTGGGATACGGTATTATAATAATACCGCTTGGTCGGGTATGTAGTTATTTAAATCGGATTGTGATTAATACATTTACATAACCCGTTTTAATCTGTTTTGTTTGATGCAAAGCCTTTGGGGGGTTAATGACCATGTCCTGGATATCCTCGGCTCATTCATTAGAAATGGCCACGACTTAAGCACTGGGTGTTGGCATACACATGACAGTTGCGTATGTAAAACGGTACCCCACTCATGTGGAAACTTCTTGTGCGTATTATACCAAGTGGTGTGTCTATTAATCTTATTCGGCTCTTCTAACCGGGTCCTGAATGGACGACAAACATGTAAAACTGTATACAAGATTATATTTTAAAATAATTGTCCCAAGTTACAAAAGATTTTATGTCTTGTGCATTCAAACCAATTTTATAAACACTTTTCAAAAGAGTCAGTTAATTGTATTTACCAGTGAAAACTGGCGTATTTTCAAAAAGATTAAGTGCAAGTACTACGCGTAATGGGCTGGAAGCTCATGAGTATTAGATAAAGGGTCTTGCAAAACTCGTAATACTTAAAGTCTGTTGAACAAAGATTCACTATCTGTTTTAGATCCGCCTGTGGATCCACTTACAACCGTTGTGTAATATTTTATTATACTTTCAATTCGGTTTGTAATATTATTTTAGACTTCCGCTGTGCATTAAACTGTGATTAATTGACTATGATGATGTCAACTACGTCACGATACTCCCTACCGGGCCCACCGGTAATACGTGGAAATATCGGGGTGTGACAAAGGGGTAGTCTGAAGACGAGCTCAACGCAAGGGGGAGCTTGTAATCAAAGAACTAGGTCTCAATCCTAAAGCACGGAAGCTTAACGAAAGGGGGAGCCTGGAGAAATAGTCAACTGAAAGGGGGAGCTGATTCAGAACGCAGAATCAAGAGAAGAATGAAGAGTGAGTTTGTGGTTGCTGAAGATGTCAAAGCCTTCGTAAAGACTCAGAGAGAGAGAGAGAGAGAGAGAGAGAGAAAAGACAGAAAGCTACGAGATTGACTGTAGTAATATCCAAGGGGGAGTCTGTGAGTGCATAATGTCTATCACTTCCGTCAATCGTACATCGTAGCAGAAACAGAAGAAGATTTTTTTAATATTTCTAAAAATAAAATTTACCGTAGAAAGAAGGATTTTTTTAATTTAAGTATAGTATTTCTATATTTTTAACTAAAAATGATATTTTACATGATAGTGTCTAGGGGTGAGCAATAACTGAATCATTAATCAAAACCGAATCAAAACAAACAAAATCGAACCGAAATCAACCAAATACTACATTAATTGATAATTGATTAACTGAATACCGAATTAACAAAAAAAAACTCGTTTTTTGTACCCTCATTTAACCAAACTAACCCATTCATATTTTCATATATTTCTAACTTTTATACCACCACTTCATGTATCTCATATTTTATACCTTCATTTCATGTATTTATACTTCCATTTCAAGTATTTATACATCCATTTCATGTATTTAAACCTCAGTTTCATGTATTTTAAAGCAAAAAGTTTTAGGGGCTGTTTGACAACTTCTGAATAGTTAAGTGCTGAACTAGTAAGCGGTCTGAACCATTAAGAGCAGTATAATGCTTAACCGTTCATAGGCAAATGTCTGGCCAATTAAGATTAAAGGTCTTAACCATTCAGACTCAGTATAATGCTTAACCATTCAGAGATAAATGTCTGAACCATTCAGACATCTGCTCACGAAACAAACAGTCTGAACCATTAAGTACTGAACCAATAATAGGCCTGAACCATTAAGACTCTCATTAATAGCTAAACAAACAACCCCTTAGCCCAAGTCTGGTTTTGACTATTAACCGAAATTAAAATAGCCAAACCGGGTATATTCGGTATCGGTACCCATTTTCCTTGTTTTTCGATATCGATGTTCATTTAGCCCAAATTTGGTTTTGGCTATTAACCAAAATTAAAAGAACCAAACCAGGTATATTCAGTATCGGTACCCATTTTCCTTATTTTTCAATATCAATACTCATTTTTCCTGTTTTTTTTTTGTATCAGTACTCGTTTTCCCCATTTGTAATACCGGTACTGATTCGATACCAAACCAGTACCAAGTACCATGCTCATCCCTATCTAAAAGTATTTGTGTTTTCCGCTACATCGCCCGACTCATGTTATGTACTAGATTGAAGCCACTTCCATCCTCCGCACACACACACAAACACCACCTTCTCCTTCCGAAAAATCTGAGCCGCCACCAATGGCCGTCGTAAAACCCTACCTCCGCCGTATCTCAGCCCTAACCACCATCAACCATTTCTCTACCTCCTCTTCAGCCGCCGTCTCCACCTCTCATCCCGACCCACACACCGACACCACCACCACCACCGTCACTAAAACCACCCAGACACTCTCCCCCTCAGAAACCCTAATTTCCGAAAAACTCCACTCTCTAATCAAAAACCACCACCGTCAAAACCCTAACACTAACATCCCTTCTCTCTCCACTGACTTCTCCACCGTCTCCCGCCACCACCCCCTCTCCGCCGCCGTCATCTCCTCCGTCATCCAAAAATGCGCCGCCGTACGCCACGGTATCCCCTTTCCCCAAACCCTAGCTTTCTTTAATTGGTCGGTCAACGAAACAATTGTTTCACCAGAACCTTACAATGAAATGATTGATCTCGCCGGAAAAGTTCGCCAATTTGATGTAGCGTGGGAGGTAATTAACACGATGAAAGCCCGAAACGTCGAAATAACAATCGATACGTTTTCGGTTTTAATACGGAGGTATGTTCGGGCCGGGATGGCAGCCGAAGCGGTTCACGCTTTTAATCGAATGGAGGATTATAATTGTAAGCCGGATAGGATTGCGTTTTCGGTTGTGATTAGTATCTTATGCAAGAAACGGAGAGCCGAAGAGGCTCAGGCGTTTTTCGATAGCTTGAAATGTAAATTCGATCCGGATGTTGTAGTGTACACTAGTTTGGTTCACGGGTGGTGTCGTGCGGGGAACATTAGTGAAGCGGAAAGGGTGTTTCGTGAAATGAAAGAGAATGAGATTAAGCCGAATGTGTATACTTACACGATTGTGATCGATGGGCTGTGTAGAATGGGTCAGATAACACGTGCACATGACGTGTTCGCTGAAATGCTTGACCAGGGAATTGTGCCGAATTCGATAACTTATAATAATTTAATGCGGGTTCATGTGAAAGCAGGTCGGACTGAGAAGGTTTTGCAGGTTTATAATCAAATGAAGCGGCTTTCCTGTGAACCGGATTTGATTACTTACAATTTTCTCATAGAGAGTCATTGCAAAGACGAGAATCGCGATGAAGCGATAAAGGTTTTGAATTCGATGGTGAAGAAAGGGTGTGAGCCAGATGCGGGTAGTTTTAACCCTATTTTTAGGGAGATTTTGAAAGCGCGCGATGTGAATAGCGCGCATAGGTTGTTTGGGAGAATGAAGGGGTTGAAGTGTAAGCCGAATACGGTTACGTATAATCTTTTGATGAGGATGTTTGCGGATTCAAAATCGGCTGATATGGTGTTGAAGTTGAAAGAGGAGATGGATGAGAATGAAGTGGAGCTTAATGTGAATAGCTATAGGATTTTGATCGGGTTGTATTGTGCGATGGGGCATTGGAACAATGCGTATAAGTTTTTTAGGGAAATGATTGAGGAGAAGTGTTTGAAGCCGAGTCATGGTGATTATGAAATGGTTTTGGGGCAGTTAAGGAATGCTGGGCAGATTAAGAAACACGAAGAATTGGTGGAGAAGATGGTGAGTAGGGGTTTTGTTGCGCGACCTTTGTAGCGGGTATGCATACAACTCGTTTTGTGTTTCTTTTGATAGGTTTATACACATTGTATTAGTGGTTAATCTAGATTCCATTACGATTGCCGATAGGTGACACTATTGGTCATATTGCTACGATGGTCGATGTTTGTGTTATATCTATGTTTGTGTTATATCTTTGTCGCAGGTGCTGCGCTACCTTTTTGGAGGCCTAAAGGAAACTTTGAAATCAGTCATTTTTAGCCCCAACTTTAGAGCCGAACCTCCCAACCCCATTTCCGTGTTTTAACCCCTTTGTATTGAATGAGCCGAATTATCGCATTTTAGATCTCAAATAAAGATTGATTCGTTTTTAATGGAGCTCAAGCTTACATCAAGAAAGATGGTTAAATTTTCTTGCAAGTCTCTAAAGTCTAAAGGGACTTGTGCATTGTAGGGTTTAAATTTTCTTACACGACGCAAATCGGGTTTGGTTCAGGTTCGGTCAAACTCACTTTTAGCCAAACGTTTCCTAGCAGGTTCGTGGGTTGACTTGTTTATTTTTATATAATAATGTTTTATTTATGATTGGGCATTTTGATGAAAAAATTTAGAAGTTAAACGGGCATCATGTTGTATAATCTAAATTTACTTTATTTATACACATTTCTTTTGTTTGTTGTAAAATTGTAATTGTAGAGTGGTATTAATCTGCAAAAAGAATAAACTATTGTTTTAGTGGGTCGTGTTTGTGTCAATCTACATATATAAATCGTGTTTGGTTTCATGCATATGACTTGGGCTGTGTACTTGGGATGCCACGTCTTTATTGTACATGTTAGGGTACCAACACATGCTACTCATGATTCGTGGCGTGGCAAACAGATTTTAAACAAAATGGAAATGTAGAAGCAATGTTAGCAGTAACATTTCGGTTGGTATCGGTTTGTTACGGCAGTGGTATTACTCGCGCTTGGCATAGCAATCGAAAGAGTAATCCAAAAAACAAGTGATACACCCAAAAACGTATCTAAACTTTATAAGATCAAATTGAAAACATAAAAACGACTATCAGTAACGGTACTAATAATAACGATAATGGTACTGATGTTGAGTCGGAATCGATGTATCAATATTGCTATAATAAAGAAATTTTATCCAGAGTTATAATGGTTTGAATGATATAATACGGTTCTTAAAATAAAAAATATTTGTATAAATGTCGGAAGCTTAATATGCTCGACGTAAACAAAGGGTTCATTGTTTTAAATGCAGTAATCTTACAACACACAACAACCGTACCTAGTAAATCACACAAACAACAGAATTATTAGTAGGGTCGGGGGAGGATGGGATGTAGGCAAACTTTATCTCTACCCATAGGAATAAAGTGGCTACTTCCAACGAGACCCCCGACTTCAACACAACAAAGAAACAAAACTATGGACGATGAAATAACAAATTTGCGAACGACAATAAAAACGAAAGAAGTGATGAAAGGGTAACATAGTAAAAGAGACAGCTGGTATAACATCATAAAGCAACATATATGCATATGTACACAACTACAACACAAGAAGCGTCCATCTAAAAAGTAGGAATATCTAAGCTCCTAACACAACGCTAAGCCACAACGTTTCCCATCCCCAAAAATTTCTAACATTAATCCTACGTTTTCACAAAATCCTATTCTGGACCATGTCCTCAGATTATACTCATTCACAACCCAACCCAACCCAACCCAACTTTCAATAAAAAATTAATTTCTCTCTTCCACCTACCCAACCCAACCTTTCACACTCATTAACAACCCAACCTAAACATTATTTTATTAAATAAATATGACTTAGGTTATAATTTATTCTATAAAATTTATCATAAATGATAAAAATGTTTATTTTTTTTACTTTAATATTTTAAATATAAAAAGTTATTAAAAATTAAAAAAGAAACCAATAGAATGTTGACATGTGGCAAATAAGGCTGGCAAATCGTGTCTTAACAGGTTTAACAAGTTTCTGACGACGCGGACAACATAAGTTTCAAACATGATTACGACTTGTTTAACTACTTTCTACCTCATGTTTATAAAACAGTTTTATGTTTTATGTACAAAGATGAATAAATGATAGATCCTAATATTGTAATTTTAATTATTTTAAAATTTTAAAAAGTCAAAGGGTGTATTTTTCAGTCAAACAGGTCTAATCGTGTCTTAACAGGTATCCAATTGCCAGCCCTAGTGGCAAATAAGATAATGTTAGATAAAAAAACAATTAAAAAATATATCATTTTTTTTATAAATTTATATTTGCATGTTCACACAAAAAAATTAAACAAGACTGTGATTTTAGATTTTTAAAAACAGTTAAAGTTTATAAGTTATTAGATTTAATCTAATTATACTTATAAGTCATCATCATCATCATCATACTCAGTAAATCTCACCAATAGCAAAGCAAAGGTAGGGTCTAAGGAGGGTAAGATGTAGACAGCCTTACCTCTACCCCGTAGGAATAGAGAGGCTGCTTCCAGTGAGACCCCCGGCTCGAAATTATACTTATAAGTAATTATGTTAAAAGAAAAAAGAAAATTTAAATAAATATATCATCCATTCCCATGTGGACATGTGGCAAGAAAGCTTTGAATGTGAATGTCACAACCCGGGTTCCAACGACAGGTTGGTGATTTTAATTCAATTTTTATTTTTATTTTAATTATTTTGCCAACCTAGGTTGAGGCAATGTCATTGATGGGAATTGTCTCAAAGAGGTGCAACTCTAACAAATCAAGTATGATCCGCTCATCTCAAGTCAATTTGGGTATGTCTCTACACCTCTTCCCCTCCACGGTGAGTGTTTCCACTACTCTAACGGGTGCAGTCGTTTGCCTCCTTTTCACATGCTCAAACTATCTCAACATCCCCTCCTTTATTTTATCCGAAATACTAGCGACTCCTAACCTTTCTCTAAAAACCCCATTTCTTATCCGGTCGAACCTCGTGTTCCCACACATCCACCTCAGCATCCTCATTTCTGCTACCTCCATCTTACATGCATGTGTCTTCTTAATAGCCCAACAGTCTGCCTCGTATAACATAGCAAATCTAACTAAAACCTTATAAAATTTTCCTTTTAGTTTAGTTGGAAACCTTGTGTCACACAATACCCCATCACCACTCTCCACCTACACCGTATAACAATGCAGTAATCTTGAGGAATTAGATTGGGTATCTCTTATCCATTTGAAAGACCACAGTAAGGGGCGGACCCACACTCCCAGTGTTCTATAAAAAATTAGTAGAGATGGTATACCCACACTCCCAGTGTTCTATAAAAAATTAGTAGAGATGGTATGTTAATTTTTTGTACCCCATAAGAAGGAACCATAATCACAATGTGAAGCTTGGTTTGATAGTAAGTCCCTTGTCTTATAACAGAAGGGTCACAGGTTCTATTCTTACCATATACCCTTTATCCCTTTTTACTTTTATCCTTGTTGCCTCATCAGACTCAAAACACAACTGGCTTCACCCTTGTTGCCACCCCCCTAAAAATGTGCACTCTATAATGCATCGTGTTCTTCTTGCAATTAGGTGGATCAACTTTATTATTTAGTTTTAGATGATACTATAAAAAATAATAAACTGAACTAGTTATGCGTCTTATATTCAAGGCTTGATGCAAAACTACTATGGAGCCTGGGTCTCACTGCAAGTAGCCTCTCTAGTCCTTTAGGGTAGAGGTAAGGTTGTCTACATCTTACCCTCCTCAGACCCTAACTTAGCTTTACTATTAGTAGGATTTACTGAGTATGATGACGATGATGATTGTGTGAAAAGATCAAGGTAATTCTAAAATTTATAAGTTTGTTTAAATGTATTAAAACAATCGAATATTAAGTTCCTTGAGTAATCGATTCATTTTGTTTGAGTTTTATAACTTTGAAGTTGAATTCGAATTAACAATTTAACCGAGTTTAAAAGTCAATTTGAGTTCGGTTTGATTTGCGATTTGAGTTCAATTTGAGTTGATTCGAGTTAATAAAAAATAATTATTTCAACTTAGAAAGTTCGTATTACTAAAATTATGCTGCCAAACCGCCCCCAACCCAACCCAACCAGCGAACGACGACCCGAAAGTTTTAATGTTTGATTGTGAAAAGTCTCAACACCAAAAAATAGGACCCTAATGGAAA
>JARYGA010060049.1:40513-95020 GCA_030545235.1 Helianthus tuberosus
TTATAGGATATTGGATGTACAGTTAGGTCTTCCTATCTTCATAGTAAGATTTTTTTAAGAAGTACTTTACGACTCGATGGTTATGATTTTTGTGTAGATTGTCGGTGATTTAGATAACGAAACTAGAGTAATACAATAAACACATGGTGGATACACCGCTGGTACTTCCTATATATAAGTGTGTTTATTGTATTACCCTTCGTGGCGTTATCCCGAATCACCATTATAATTTATGTCGCCTACGGGCTATATACTATATTATCCATTAGAGACATTGACAAATGTGACCGTTATGGTTCATCGTCAAAGGTGATGGGCAATGCCCAAGCCTTATAGTCTATAAGATCGATAAGATCATGACTAATATACTCAACTGCAATAATTATATATATATATATATATATATATAACATCCATTAGTGATGTCCTATGATTTGCCTATGTGCCGAAATGAATCGTCTTTCAAGACGATGACAGTTGTAGTCTATGACTCCCTGTCCAACGGTAAAGAACTAGGTTCAAATCTTAAAGCCCCTGATCAAATAAGATTGCGGCTTATAAATTAATGTCCTCCGTGACAGGCTTTTGTTACCATATCTTATAATGTCCTTTGCGACAAGGCCTTCGTGCCATATGATTATTTATGACCTTCCTGACGGACTCATGTTTCATATTATAAAAGCCATTGTGGCAAGCCTTCGAGCTATCTAAAATCGTCAATATGACAAAGACAGTTGTGACATTGTGATCTCCTGTCAAAAGGGTAATGGACTCGGTCCAAACCTTAATTGCCATTGATGGACCTTTTGCGACCTAGGCTAAATATTGATATACATTCAAATGACATTCATTAGGAATGTTCAAACCCTATTAGCCGGTATGGTTTAAGGATACCATGGCTAATGTATGTTGGTCGTCCGGATGATGACTAGCTATAGAAATGCAATTAAGCAATTGTTTAATTTTGGTGTTTAGTGCCAAACTCCAAGTATGGCAAACTTGAATGAGACAAATAACAGTCGCAATACTGATGATGCGACAAATGCTAATAATGCAACAAATGTGAACCTCAAGGTTAATGGAGTTAATCTCCAAGCTGTGATTGACGCAGCTGTTAGAAAGGCTATGAGAAAGGTCATGAAAAGGTTTGAAAAGCCGAATGCTACTTGCTCTAAACCATATTTCCCTGCTCATGAGAAGAGTTTTGCTCACACTTCGAATGCGAAGGACAAACCAAATAAGATGACATATAGTGAGGAGCCCCGGTCCTCTAAAGGATTTACTTAAAAGTACTTTGTCTCTTGCAAGTCAAGAGACTTCAATGGTGAAAAAGGGAGCCATTGATTTCGTAAAATTGTTAGGTGAAATGGAAACCATTATGGACATCATCGGTTGTGCTGAGAAAGACATTGTGAAATATGTATCACAGTCATTCAAGGGCAGTGCCCCTAAATGGTGGAAGACTTTAATGAAGTTACAGGAAAAATACTCTTACACAATTTGGGATGGTCCAAGTTCGTGGACTAATCAGAAAAACCGATTTACTGCGACAGGGAATGGAAAAGGTGGAATAAGAATTTTCTGACTCTCACCATGAAGGATCTTGGATGTCGACAGAATGTTACAAACTTTAGTTTATTATCTGAGATAGTGCCCTATTCAGTTAACCCAAAATCTAAGCTTAATGCATTAATTATTGGTGGATTAGCATCGGTAATAAAAGGGCATATTAGGGTTTCAAAGCCTGCTTCTTATAAATCCATTATGGGTCTATCTCAGCTACTCACGTTATATAGATTAAGAAATAAACCAGTCAAAGCTGAGACTGTAACGCCCTAACACGTTTTAACCAAAAATCGCAGCGGAAATACGAACTTAAAAAAAATTTCTTTCATTGTATTCATTCTAACATACTTAGAAATACATTAAATCACTCTTTTACATTAAATACATTAATGCTTTCTATAAATTTATAAAATCTGGCCTACTTATATTAAATTACATGACCACATACACACCCACGTACAATCCATGTCTTGACCCGATCTTCAACCGCGTACACTTCTTGATGAAACATCCATAAACCTGTACAGCCTGCAGTCACCACATTCAATCACATCATTAGTAACTGGTGACATAATACAAAATCTTATCACATGCATAATAAGGCGTTAACATATCATGCTTTCTCTTATACTAGCCCCTTCATCCATCCATTCGATCACTCGCATCAGATTGCGGAGCCAACCTTCACTTCCATTGTTAACATGCCTATATTTCACATTAATTCTCAATAGAAAAATGGTTAGTATCATTAGCTTTTCTTTATATGAACATATCCTCGAATACACATAACTCATCTTATTCACTTTCGCATATAATTAAATACTCACTCAAGCATGTATTCACTTTCTATTCATACACGTACTTACAATTTACATCCTACATGTATAACTCCTTAATTCATCTTTATGCATAATTCGTTATGTAAGTTCCTTTTCTTACCCAAACTTAATCGAATCTCTTTCTTAACCACCTCCGACCCATTTCCACTAAAACTTAACTTAGTAATCACATTGATCCATATCTTCTTACATTACATTCAATAATTACCATATATCATAAATACATTACCAAACAAAAGGGTAAGTTCGGAGTTCACTTACCTCGTGCGTTCGAGTTCGAGCATAGCTTCCGTGTTTATCCTTGGCCCGTTGCCCTTCCATGCTTGTGTCCATGTTGACATGACTCCTATCCATACATGTCATCACATTCATCATAACATGATTAGCATACATGAGCATACATACCTTTTAATGAAGGTTTCTTGCCATATCATCTTATCAACTAATTTCTCACTTGTAATCCATTCAAAACACATTCCTTATACAAATCTATTATTTAATTCATCATCATCACATTCTACATACATTTATTCATTATTAGCATACAATCTCACGTATCAATTTCTCCTAAGCATTTCATCAAACACTTGGTGCGCATATCACTTTCTAAGCATAATGTACAAGTGCTTTAAGCATGTTCTTCCCTATTTCATATTATGAACCATCACATTCAAGAAAAATCTCATAATCATAAATTCCACATCAAGTTTATCTATCTAAGTCTATCATATAACACCTTATACATCACAAGATCACACTATAACATCTACAAGTTCATCATGATCATCATCTTCACACTCATGCAATGGGTTTTCATTCTAAATCACCCAATTACTTGAAATTATTCATAACACAAGTTCTATTTGGTGTTTCTAACACCTCTACAAGCTTAATTGCATACAAATTCATGTATTGGTCATAACCCACTTCAAACAAGATCATCAAATCTAGGTTTTAAGACATACCTTACGATCCCCTTGTGAAGGTGATCGTTAATTCATGTTCGGTTGTGAATTTGGGCTTCGTTTAGCCTTTCAATTTGGAGAATTTGTGAAGTTTAGGGTTTTGGCTCCATGGGAGCCTTCCCTGCTCGTTGATGAACACACACACGATGTGTGTGTATGTGTGTGTTGTTTTCTTTTTAATAAAACAACTTTCAAGTTGTTCACTTTGGTCCCTCATGTTTCGTTTTAATTAAATAAAGCTACAACCCTTCGTTTAATACCAACGATACTAATATTCAACTAGGTTAATTATTCCTAGTTAATAATTATTTACGGGTTCACTTTTACCCCTAACGGTATTTTTACCCGTTCCTCTATATTAACCGGGTTTAAATTACCAAACCCATTTTTGGGGTGTTACAGAGACTGCCCTAAAACTATCAAAGATTTTATAGCTAAGTATAGAAGGATTAAGAATGGAGGCGCCTAAACCCTCCTGATGAATGTTAGAGACAGTTCATATCAATAATGACACAAGATAAATCCCTTATTGTGATTTTATTGCTAAAAATTTACGTTTGGATTCAGGTGCTGCTGAGTCTCTTATAAGAGCCTAAGCTTAGCAAACTTTTAGAATTCTTCCATAAGAACTCCAGACATTAAGTGTAAGATAAAACTTACCAACAAATCATAAGAGACCCTTCCTTCTATTTTCGTCCAATAATCTTCATTCATTAAAATCTAAAGTACTCTTTCTCCAGATCGAGTACGATGATATATGTTATTTTATTTTGTTATATCATTGATTTCTATCAAATGCGAATGCTAGACGATGCTCGATAAAGGAGCCATATGAGGATTTGCATATCCTAGTGCGTCCCATAGATTGCTTCCATGTCTGATCAGTATGGAGGTTTAATGCATGGAACCACTGAGATATCCCGATGGTCATATGGTACTAGAGTCGGCTAATGGTATTCAAGGAAGATACACAATATAGGAGTGTCCAAGTATGTGCCACTAATTAAGGCATCCATGCATTCGTGAAGTAAATGTGTCATTTATCTGACACAAGTATTGATAGATGAACTGAAGCCTGAGATTTAGAATACCTCGGTAATCTCGGTGTGTTTTGGTTATCTCCTCCAAGAACCCACTCTGTTTATACCCTGTGAGGCTAATAGAGTTAAGGAAAACATCCTGCTTAGGGCTACATTATTGTAAAAGCTCAATATCGGTTAGTACCAACAATAATGGAAGGATTGGAACCCTAATCATATGAGTTTCAAGATAAAGCTTCTCGAAGCCTAATTCATAATTTTGAGAGCTCCAACATTATTATTTAAGAAAGACTGTTCATTATGCTTATGCATTGTTTACCGCAACCCTATCTAGGCAACAATTAAGAATCGTCATCAGCTGCCCAGGATCGTCGAATTGTTCGACTAACTATGAGGTTAGCTATTCCTTGAGATTGGTTTAAGCAGTAGTTGGAATAACCATCTCATCTTAAATAACCTTTTCTATAACTAATAGTTGTTATTTAAGTATCAGGGCTGCTCCTTGGAGACCTTGTATAGATGGAATGTCGAACGTCCATTTGATGGACAGAAGATTGGTAAGTCCAATTATCAGAATCTGAAGCTACCCTGAAGACAATGGATAAGATTATACAGATTTATGATCATCTGGAAGCTGCCAGTAATTGGCGGAATATCAATGATTGATGGAAGTCGCAAACCTCTTAAGTTCTCAATAAGGAATAAGATTCAACTAAAAGTATCACCCTATAAGGGGTGCTGAATTTTAATTTAACGGGCTAGTTAAGCTCTGGATATATATTGGACCATTCGAGAAAACCGAGTATGTCAAGATCGGTAGCCGGTAAGCTGAAACTTACCTAAGAAGCTTGATGGGAATCACAATGTGCTCTACTCTAGTAATTTAAGGATATGTCTAGTCGTTAAGTCGATAGCATTAAGATGTGCAGAGTAATGAAAACTTATGGGTTGTTGAGAAACCAGTATCGATTAAGGATCGACAGGATTAAAGGCACCAAAAGAAAGCATATATCTATTGTAAAGGTTAAACGGGATACCGTTGGGGTCCCGAATATATACGAGAGGTCGTACTCACTTTGTAACAAAAGAACTCCTATCTTTTTAGCAAATCTCGAGATCGAGATTTTTTTAAGGGGGTGAGGATGTAACACCTCGTAAAAACACGTCCAATGATATATCGACACGTGTACTAAACCCTAATAAAGACAAACGCTGAATTTGAGGGACTAATTTTGTGAAAAATCAAAAACTTTGATTATAGAAGGACTGGAAATGTTAACATGCTTAATATAAGTCTCTGAATAACGTTACATGGTAATCATATTCACAAATGAGCCATATGTTGATCGAGAGTAGCCGTTTGTGTAATTAATTGAAAGATTGCGTGATGAAGGGTTTAAAGTGTCAACATGTTAATTCTTACCTTTGAGTGACCTTTTAACAAACCAGGAGCTTCATGATGTTTGATTATACTCTCGGGAATGCCAAATATTGGCCATCTAAGGCTTTTATGCCTATAAGTGACGTTACGCGCAACTTTGCAAGTTTGAGGGGTTAAAAGCGTCAATATGTTTAATTATACCTCTGAATGACCTTTTAACAAACCCGAAGCATCGTGATGTGTAATAATACTCTCAAGAATGCCTAATATGGATTAGATAAGGCTTCGATGCTATTAAACTATGATATGCGCAAGTTTGCGCTTTAGAGGGACCAAAAGCGTCAACTTTTGAATCTACGCCTTTTGGTGACCATTTAAGTGAACGGGAGCATAGTAGTAATTAAACACATGCTTGGGAATACCCATTATGGGCCTCGGAAGGCTTGGATATCATTCAATGACATTTCACGCTACTTTGTGCGATTAAAGGACTAAAAGAGACGACTTGCGAAACTACGCCTTCGAATGATGACCTTTTGATTAAACCAAAAACTCTGCTATGATTGGTCATACTACCAAATGCATGTAAGGTTGGCCATTAGAATTTTTCTACCATATTATAGCATTTCATAAGGATTTTCACATAACGTGCCAAAAACATCAACTTTGGGAAAGTTGTGGTGCATAAGCTTATAAGGACCTCTCCTGCCATACCTCAGACTTTATTCTAGACCCGGCGCGAGTTCTAACTCGAGAACCCGTTGAGCTGCACTTCTCGGGCCATCTAAAACCACACTTTCAGCTGATTAAAAAGCTGTTTATATGTGCGAAACAATTCAGGGACTAAAACAGCCAATCAGCTTAAGCTGATTTCCTGTTGGCCGGGCTGACCTTTGTCATGGGTCATGATCCAAGTCTGGGCCTCCCCTCACGGGTCACCAAGCTGCATATCAACAGCAACGTCGTAGCATTCTTGTTGTCCGTTTATACATTTCAAGACCTCCAACATTTAAAAAGCTGAAAATATGAATGCAGGGACCGAAAATGGCAAGCTGCCAAACTTGTTTGCTGGACTGTGCCAGCCACGCGGGCCGCGAAGCCCATAAGGCCTGCCTACGCAGGCCGCCAAGATAGTAACAACAGCAGTTGTTTTAAACTATTGTTTCGGGATGCTGGTTTGTTCTTCACTCACAACAAAACCATTTTTATGAAACCTGGGGCTTGTTAACTATTTTAGAAACTAGTTTTACACCTGTAACAATCTCACAAACCCTTGAAACACTTGTCACAATCTTGTTCATTTCAAAATGCTATAAATAGGTGAACCATTCTTCACAATTTCACTTGCACATCCTCTTAAATCTTTTATCTCTCAGTTCTAAAAGGGATCTTAGACATTTTAAGAACCTCTATTCAGTCCTTGGGACCATTGTTAGTGTCCTTTCGTAACTAGTTTGTTTTATTTGGCGTTTCAAGCCAAAAAGTCAAGCGTTTACGATAAACGCTTTGACTTTTAGCTAGACCATAAACGGTCGAGCCATTGTTCGCAACGAACATGGCTACGTGATCGTAATTAGGTAGGTATTAAACCCTCAATAGGGCACCTCCTAATTATCACGTTTGCTTATTTAATTGTCGGGTCAAAGTAATTAAAATAAAAGTTAAACGAGTCGGCTTTTAATTAAAATTCATAACTAATGATATAAATGCAATAAAATCAGTTTTATCACTTTAATAACTTGGTAAATATTAATTGAACATGTCTAGGCATGTTCAACCCGACAATTCTGAGTTTAGGCTCGGTTCGCAACCGAAAGTCACAAAAGTTGACTTTTGCTTTGACTTTCAGTTCTGACCCGATTTAGCTTAGTTTAGTTTTGCTTTAGGGTTCCTTTAGGACCATATTATGTGTTAGCATAACCCTCTGGGGTTATATAACATGGTTCCATAGAAATCCTAGTTCATTGCGTGTTTCCGTTAAATGCGTAAAAGTTGACCGTTATGCCCTTTTGATATTAAAACGAGATTTTTGAAAATGTGAGAGGACAAAAACCTTTATTACTGATATTTAAGTATGTCCTAAAAATTTGATATCAGATTATGGTCTAGAATGAAAGTTATGTACGATATCGTAAAACTAAAGCTTTTTATTAATTAAATGACATTTTAGCATAAATCATATTTAAGACCAATTTTTGGCACCAAAATTTCTACCCACTATTATAATATAATATTTTGGGATTTTTGGAAATTTTTGTTAAATTTTAAACAGATCATAACATAGAGTTCTTGTATAGGCTCGGTAATTGACGATAATGCTCTTTTCGCTAATAGAATGAGTTTTGCACATCCTTTACATGTCAAACCTTTTTCTAATGATTTTATATATTAAATAAGTTATTTTAAACAGTAAAGGCTGATCAAAATCTCAAATTTCTTTAAATAACCCGAATATCGTCAAATACCGACTTTTATGCGATTTAGGCGCATAGTATGGTTTAAAACCATATTTAGCACCTAAGACTTATTACCTACTGATTTTAAAAATAAATTTTTATACTTTAACAGTAAGTTTAAGTCTTGAACTCAGATTTCCAAATTTGACCTTTAAAGCATATGTGAAATGACCAAAATGCCCTTGCGGCGCATAGTTTGGCCATAAATGACAAAATTCACATATATATGATATCTTACTGATATAACTTAATAAAATTTATATTTTACTGATTGTGTCAGACCAGAACCTCAGATTCCTATTTAACCTCTTTTATAAACTTTAAAATGACCAAAATACCTCTACGGGGCATAAATTGGTTTTAAATTCGTCTTGGGCATAATGGAAGATATCCTACTGATATCATAACATATTTTAAGCATAATAACTTATGGAACATGTTCATGACTTATCCGGTTACCCGTTATGCGTATACGCGTTCGGTACGGTCAAACCTTATCATTTTTACTTCAAAATCCAGAATGTATTTAGTTTACCCATTTTATACAAGTCTTCAAACTAGTTTACATAAATTAGCCGAAACGGGTCAAACCTTATCATTTTTACTTCAAAATCCAGAATGTATTTAGTTTACCCATTTTATACAAGTCTTCAAACTTGTCGGGTCTAAATAACATTCTAATCCGGTCTTCGCTTAATCTTGCGTTTTGAACCGTAAACCTTTCTTTAAAACTAACCGGTCTAAGTTAAAACTTAAATAAGACCCATTAGGAATCTAATAGGTTATTAAAACATTCGTTCCAGATTAGGAGCCCAGTAAAAGATACTTGTACTTGCTGATTGATATATGGCTGAGGATAAAATTATATTTTTGCTCAGGTAAATACTTTTAACTTATTTTCCGTTATACGGGCTTGGGATACGGTATTATAATAATACCGCTTGGTCGGGTATGTAGTTATTTAAATCGGATTGTGATTAATACATTTACATAACCCGTTTTAATCTGTTTTGTTTGATGCAAAGCCTTTGGGGGGTTAATGACCATGTCCTGGATATCCTCGGCTCATTCATTAGAAATGGCCACGACTTAAGCACTGGGTGTTGGCATACACATGACAGTTGCGTATGTAAAACGGTACCCCACTCATGTGGAAACTTCTTGTGCGTATTATACCAAGTGGTGTGTCTATTAATCTTATTCGGCTCTTCTAACCGGGTCCTGAATGGACGACAAACATGTAAAACTGTATACAAGATTATATTTTAAAATAATTGTCCCAAGTTACAAAAGATTTTATGTCTTGTGCATTCAAACCAATTTTATAAACACTTTTCAAAAGAGTCAGTTAATTGTATTTACCAGTGAAAACTGGCGTATTTTCAAAAAGATTAAGTGCAAGTACTACGCGTAATGGGCTGGAAGCTCATGAGTATTAGATAAAGGGTCTTGCAAAACTCGTAATACTTAAAGTCTGTTGAACAAAGATTCACTATCTGTTTTAGATCCGCCTGTGGATCCACTTACAACCGTTGTGTAATATTTTATTATACTTTCAATTCGGTTTGTAATATTATTTTAGACTTCCGCTGTGCATTAAACTGTGATTAATTGACTATGATGATGTCAACTACGTCACGATACTCCCTACCGGGCCCACCGGTAATACGTGGAAATATCGGGGTGTGACAAAGGGGTAGTCTGAAGACGAGCTCAACGCAAGGGGGAGCTTGTAATCAAAGAACTAGGTCTCAATCCTAAAGCACGGAAGCTTAACGAAAGGGGGAGCCTGGAGAAATAGTCAACTGAAAGGGGGAGCTGATTCAGAACGCAGAATCAAGAGAAGAATGAAGAGTGAGTTTGTGGTTGCTGAAGATGTCAAAGCCTTCGTAAAGACTCAGAGAGAGAGAGAGAGAGAGAGAGAGAGAAAAGACAGAAAGCTACGAGATTGACTGTAGTAATATCCAAGGGGGAGTCTGTGAGTGCATAATGTCTATCACTTCCGTCAATCGTACATCGTAGCAGAAACAGAAGAAGATTTTTTTAATATTTCTAAAAATAAAATTTACCGTAGAAAGAAGGATTTTTTTAATTTAAGTATAGTATTTCTATATTTTTAACTAAAAATGATATTTTACATGATAGTGTCTAGGGGTGAGCAATAACTGAATCATTAATCAAAACCGAATCAAAACAAACAAAATCGAACCGAAATCAACCAAATACTACATTAATTGATAATTGATTAACTGAATACCGAATTAACAAAAAAAAACTCGTTTTTTGTACCCTCATTTAACCAAACTAACCCATTCATATTTTCATATATTTCTAACTTTTATACCACCACTTCATGTATCTCATATTTTATACCTTCATTTCATGTATTTATACTTCCATTTCAAGTATTTATACATCCATTTCATGTATTTAAACCTCAGTTTCATGTATTTTAAAGCAAAAAGTTTTAGGGGCTGTTTGACAACTTCTGAATAGTTAAGTGCTGAACTAGTAAGCGGTCTGAACCATTAAGAGCAGTATAATGCTTAACCGTTCATAGGCAAATGTCTGGCCAATTAAGATTAAAGGTCTTAACCATTCAGACTCAGTATAATGCTTAACCATTCAGAGATAAATGTCTGAACCATTCAGACATCTGCTCACGAAACAAACAGTCTGAACCATTAAGTACTGAACCAATAATAGGCCTGAACCATTAAGACTCTCATTAATAGCTAAACAAACAACCCCTTAGCCCAAGTCTGGTTTTGACTATTAACCGAAATTAAAATAGCCAAACCGGGTATATTCGGTATCGGTACCCATTTTCCTTGTTTTTCGATATCGATGTTCATTTAGCCCAAATTTGGTTTTGGCTATTAACCAAAATTAAAAGAACCAAACCAGGTATATTCAGTATCGGTACCCATTTTCCTTATTTTTCAATATCAATACTCATTTTTCCTGTTTTTTTTTTGTATCAGTACTCGTTTTCCCCATTTGTAATACCGGTACTGATTCGATACCAAACCAGTACCAAGTACCATGCTCATCCCTATCTAAAAGTATTTGTGTTTTCCGCTACATCGCCCGACTCATGTTATGTACTAGATTGAAGCCACTTCCATCCTCCGCACACACACACAAACACCACCTTCTCCTTCCGAAAAATCTGAGCCGCCACCAATGGCCGTCGTAAAACCCTACCTCCGCCGTATCTCAGCCCTAACCACCATCAACCATTTCTCTACCTCCTCTTCAGCCGCCGTCTCCACCTCTCATCCCGACCCACACACCGACACCACCACCACCACCGTCACTAAAACCACCCAGACACTCTCCCCCTCAGAAACCCTAATTTCCGAAAAACTCCACTCTCTAATCAAAAACCACCACCGTCAAAACCCTAACACTAACATCCCTTCTCTCTCCACTGACTTCTCCACCGTCTCCCGCCACCACCCCCTCTCCGCCGCCGTCATCTCCTCCGTCATCCAAAAATGCGCCGCCGTACGCCACGGTATCCCCTTTCCCCAAACCCTAGCTTTCTTTAATTGGTCGGTCAACGAAACAATTGTTTCACCAGAACCTTACAATGAAATGATTGATCTCGCCGGAAAAGTTCGCCAATTTGATGTAGCGTGGGAGGTAATTAACACGATGAAAGCCCGAAACGTCGAAATAACAATCGATACGTTTTCGGTTTTAATACGGAGGTATGTTCGGGCCGGGATGGCAGCCGAAGCGGTTCACGCTTTTAATCGAATGGAGGATTATAATTGTAAGCCGGATAGGATTGCGTTTTCGGTTGTGATTAGTATCTTATGCAAGAAACGGAGAGCCGAAGAGGCTCAGGCGTTTTTCGATAGCTTGAAATGTAAATTCGATCCGGATGTTGTAGTGTACACTAGTTTGGTTCACGGGTGGTGTCGTGCGGGGAACATTAGTGAAGCGGAAAGGGTGTTTCGTGAAATGAAAGAGAATGAGATTAAGCCGAATGTGTATACTTACACGATTGTGATCGATGGGCTGTGTAGAATGGGTCAGATAACACGTGCACATGACGTGTTCGCTGAAATGCTTGACCAGGGAATTGTGCCGAATTCGATAACTTATAATAATTTAATGCGGGTTCATGTGAAAGCAGGTCGGACTGAGAAGGTTTTGCAGGTTTATAATCAAATGAAGCGGCTTTCCTGTGAACCGGATTTGATTACTTACAATTTTCTCATAGAGAGTCATTGCAAAGACGAGAATCGCGATGAAGCGATAAAGGTTTTGAATTCGATGGTGAAGAAAGGGTGTGAGCCAGATGCGGGTAGTTTTAACCCTATTTTTAGGGAGATTTTGAAAGCGCGCGATGTGAATAGCGCGCATAGGTTGTTTGGGAGAATGAAGGGGTTGAAGTGTAAGCCGAATACGGTTACGTATAATCTTTTGATGAGGATGTTTGCGGATTCAAAATCGGCTGATATGGTGTTGAAGTTGAAAGAGGAGATGGATGAGAATGAAGTGGAGCTTAATGTGAATAGCTATAGGATTTTGATCGGGTTGTATTGTGCGATGGGGCATTGGAACAATGCGTATAAGTTTTTTAGGGAAATGATTGAGGAGAAGTGTTTGAAGCCGAGTCATGGTGATTATGAAATGGTTTTGGGGCAGTTAAGGAATGCTGGGCAGATTAAGAAACACGAAGAATTGGTGGAGAAGATGGTGAGTAGGGGTTTTGTTGCGCGACCTTTGTAGCGGGTATGCATACAACTCGTTTTGTGTTTCTTTTGATAGGTTTATACACATTGTATTAGTGGTTAATCTAGATTCCATTACGATTGCCGATAGGTGACACTATTGGTCATATTGCTACGATGGTCGATGTTTGTGTTATATCTATGTTTGTGTTATATCTTTGTCGCAGGTGCTGCGCTACCTTTTTGGAGGCCTAAAGGAAACTTTGAAATCAGTCATTTTTAGCCCCAACTTTAGAGCCGAACCTCCCAACCCCATTTCCGTGTTTTAACCCCTTTGTATTGAATGAGCCGAATTATCGCATTTTAGATCTCAAATAAAGATTGATTCGTTTTTAATGGAGCTCAAGCTTACATCAAGAAAGATGGTTAAATTTTCTTGCAAGTCTCTAAAGTCTAAAGGGACTTGTGCATTGTAGGGTTTAAATTTTCTTACACGACGCAAATCGGGTTTGGTTCAGGTTCGGTCAAACTCACTTTTAGCCAAACGTTTCCTAGCAGGTTCGTGGGTTGACTTGTTTATTTTTATATAATAATGTTTTATTTATGATTGGGCATTTTGATGAAAAAATTTAGAAGTTAAACGGGCATCATGTTGTATAATCTAAATTTACTTTATTTATACACATTTCTTTTGTTTGTTGTAAAATTGTAATTGTAGAGTGGTATTAATCTGCAAAAAGAATAAACTATTGTTTTAGTGGGTCGTGTTTGTGTCAATCTACATATATAAATCGTGTTTGGTTTCATGCATATGACTTGGGCTGTGTACTTGGGATGCCACGTCTTTATTGTACATGTTAGGGTACCAACACATGCTACTCATGATTCGTGGCGTGGCAAACAGATTTTAAACAAAATGGAAATGTAGAAGCAATGTTAGCAGTAACATTTCGGTTGGTATCGGTTTGTTACGGCAGTGGTATTACTCGCGCTTGGCATAGCAATCGAAAGAGTAATCCAAAAAACAAGTGATACACCCAAAAACGTATCTAAACTTTATAAGATCAAATTGAAAACATAAAAACGACTATCAGTAACGGTACTAATAATAACGATAATGGTACTGATGTTGAGTCGGAATCGATGTATCAATATTGCTATAATAAAGAAATTTTATCCAGAGTTATAATGGTTTGAATGATATAATACGGTTCTTAAAATAAAAAATATTTGTATAAATGTCGGAAGCTTAATATGCTCGACGTAAACAAAGGGTTCATTGTTTTAAATGCAGTAATCTTACAACACACAACAACCGTACCTAGTAAATCACACAAACAACAGAATTATTAGTAGGGTCGGGGGAGGATGGGATGTAGGCAAACTTTATCTCTACCCATAGGAATAAAGTGGCTACTTCCAACGAGACCCCCGACTTCAACACAACAAAGAAACAAAACTATGGACGATGAAATAACAAATTTGCGAACGACAATAAAAACGAAAGAAGTGATGAAAGGGTAACATAGTAAAAGAGACAGCTGGTATAACATCATAAAGCAACATATATGCATATGTACACAACTACAACACAAGAAGCGTCCATCTAAAAAGTAGGAATATCTAAGCTCCTAACACAACGCTAAGCCACAACGTTTCCCATCCCCAAAAATTTCTAACATTAATCCTACGTTTTCACAAAATCCTATTCTGGACCATGTCCTCAGATTATACTCATTCACAACCCAACCCAACCCAACCCAACTTTCAATAAAAAATTAATTTCTCTCTTCCACCTACCCAACCCAACCTTTCACACTCATTAACAACCCAACCTAAACATTATTTTATTAAATAAATATGACTTAGGTTATAATTTATTCTATAAAATTTATCATAAATGATAAAAATGTTTATTTTTTTTACTTTAATATTTTAAATATAAAAAGTTATTAAAAATTAAAAAAGAAACCAATAGAATGTTGACATGTGGCAAATAAGGCTGGCAAATCGTGTCTTAACAGGTTTAACAAGTTTCTGACGACGCGGACAACATAAGTTTCAAACATGATTACGACTTGTTTAACTACTTTCTACCTCATGTTTATAAAACAGTTTTATGTTTTATGTACAAAGATGAATAAATGATAGATCCTAATATTGTAATTTTAATTATTTTAAAATTTTAAAAAGTCAAAGGGTGTATTTTTCAGTCAAACAGGTCTAATCGTGTCTTAACAGGTATCCAATTGCCAGCCCTAGTGGCAAATAAGATAATGTTAGATAAAAAAACAATTAAAAAATATATCATTTTTTTTATAAATTTATATTTGCATGTTCACACAAAAAAATTAAACAAGACTGTGATTTTAGATTTTTAAAAACAGTTAAAGTTTATAAGTTATTAGATTTAATCTAATTATACTTATAAGTCATCATCATCATCATCATACTCAGTAAATCTCACCAATAGCAAAGCAAAGGTAGGGTCTAAGGAGGGTAAGATGTAGACAGCCTTACCTCTACCCCGTAGGAATAGAGAGGCTGCTTCCAGTGAGACCCCCGGCTCGAAATTATACTTATAAGTAATTATGTTAAAAGAAAAAAGAAAATTTAAATAAATATATCATCCATTCCCATGTGGACATGTGGCAAGAAAGCTTTGAATGTGAATGTCACAACCCGGGTTCCAACGACAGGTTGGTGATTTTAATTCAATTTTTATTTTTATTTTAATTATTTTGCCAACCTAGGTTGAGGCAATGTCATTGATGGGAATTGTCTCAAAGAGGTGCAACTCTAACAAATCAAGTATGATCCGCTCATCTCAAGTCAATTTGGGTATGTCTCTACACCTCTTCCCCTCCACGGTGAGTGTTTCCACTACTCTAACGGGTGCAGTCGTTTGCCTCCTTTTCACATGCTCAAACTATCTCAACATCCCCTCCTTTATTTTATCCGAAATACTAGCGACTCCTAACCTTTCTCTAAAAACCCCATTTCTTATCCGGTCGAACCTCGTGTTCCCACACATCCACCTCAGCATCCTCATTTCTGCTACCTCCATCTTACATGCATGTGTCTTCTTAATAGCCCAACAGTCTGCCTCGTATAACATAGCAAATCTAACTAAAACCTTATAAAATTTTCCTTTTAGTTTAGTTGGAAACCTTGTGTCACACAATACCCCATCACCACTCTCCACCTACACCGTATAACAATGCAGTAATCTTGAGGAATTAGATTGGGTATCTCTTATCCATTTGAAAGACCACAGTAAGGGGCGGACCCACACTCCCAGTGTTCTATAAAAAATTAGTAGAGATGGTATACCCACACTCCCAGTGTTCTATAAAAAATTAGTAGAGATGGTATGTTAATTTTTTGTACCCCATAAGAAGGAACCATAATCACAATGTGAAGCTTGGTTTGATAGTAAGTCCCTTGTCTTATAACAGAAGGGTCACAGGTTCTATTCTTACCATATACCCTTTATCCCTTTTTACTTTTATCCTTGTTGCCTCATCAGACTCAAAACACAACTGGCTTCACCCTTGTTGCCACCCCCCTAAAAATGTGCACTCTATAATGCATCGTGTTCTTCTTGCAATTAGGTGGATCAACTTTATTATTTAGTTTTAGATGATACTATAAAAAATAATAAACTGAACTAGTTATGCGTCTTATATTCAAGGCTTGATGCAAAACTACTATGGAGCCTGGGTCTCACTGCAAGTAGCCTCTCTAGTCCTTTAGGGTAGAGGTAAGGTTGTCTACATCTTACCCTCCTCAGACCCTAACTTAGCTTTACTATTAGTAGGATTTACTGAGTATGATGACGATGATGATTGTGTGAAAAGATCAAGGTAATTCTAAAATTTATAAGTTTGTTTAAATGTATTAAAACAATCGAATATTAAGTTCCTTGAGTAATCGATTCATTTTGTTTGAGTTTTATAACTTTGAAGTTGAATTCGAATTAACAATTTAACCGAGTTTAAAAGTCAATTTGAGTTCGGTTTGATTTGCGATTTGAGTTCAATTTGAGTTGATTCGAGTTAATAAAAAATAATTATTTCAACTTAGAAAGTTCGTATTACTAAAATTATGCTGCCAAACCGCCCCCAACCCAACCCAACCAGCGAACGACGACCCGAAAGTTTTAATGTTTGATTGTGAAAAGTCTCAACACCAAAAAATAGGACCCTAATGGAAAAAAATCTTGGGTCCACCACTGGCCACAGTTATTTAAAAAATCTGATTAGTTGACCAACATATTATGAAATGAGCAAATGTAGTCTCCCTCTATTTTTGTGTTAGCCTTTTCAACCAATTAAATTGTGTACTATGATAACTTGTGAAAACCTTACTAGAGGTTATTCAAGTAGAATGAAAGAAGAAAACATGAAGAAATAGGAAAAGAAGGCTTAAAACTTTCTGCCAAGTCTTGTAATTAGAGAGAAAATATGAAGATTTGAGAGTGATTTAAGTGTTTGGAAAGTGTTTAGGAGTGTATGGATGCTCCTATTTATAAGATAGGATTAGGGTTTAAGTCATTAATGAAGTAGTTGGTGGTTGAAATGAAGTAACGTACAAAGTAAAACACATTAAAATTGATGCGACACAAAAAAAGAATTACGTAAAAATTTGGATTGTCACGGAACGTAACTAAGACTATTCCAAAGTGAATCGAAGTCCTTTCGAGTTAGGGAAACGTGCTTTGGCCTAATAGACAAATACTCTCGTCGAGAAGCGATTAACGGTATTTGACCGTCCAGTTACTACACGTCCCTAGTCGATTGGGAAATCGAAACTTTCGCGAGATTGAAAATCAAAGAGTGGGACAAGTTATCAAGATACGGGTTTCACCCCTAGCTTGGTAACATCGTACCCTAGTGTGGTTGGTACTTATCGAACGATAAGGGTCCACTAGATAATGAAATGGAAATTCCTATCAAGATATGGATTTCACTGTAACAACCCGACCTTAAGGGTCGTTACGTAGATCTGTCATTTATTGCTTAATTGACTTGTACTCTCGAGATTTCGATTATCGCAATGGGTTAAACGATATTTTTAAACTATGTTTTACAACGCATTCACAACGCTTACTCAAAACACAGTTATCACTATTTACAACGCTTACTATTTAAACGCATTTTATCGCATATTACATCGCATGATTATACTAAACGCTATCATATCACAATCGCGTCGCAATCTCATCGCAAACTCGAAACGCAGATTTACTTTTATGCAATTTATGTGTTATGTGTGTTTGTGTGATTACTTGTTTAATGTTATGTGGTTATCTCATCGCAACGCTTACTCGCAACTCGCTTAAACGCAAAGCTTAACGCACGAAACGAAAGTTGGAAAACTAACTCGCACAACTCGGCCGATCGAATGACCACTCGGTCGAATGGACATCCGTCCGGATGACCATCCGATCAGATGGCCATCCGATCGACTGGCCATCCGACACCTCACTTGCACCGCCTTAACTCCTCTCTCCTACTATAAATACCCGTCTGTCACATCACTGTTCATTGATGTGACAGCTCCATTCGACCAGCACGCTCCCAAGTCCCTTTCAAGCTTTATTTCACTCGATTCAAGGCTATTCCGTAAGTATTTCTCCCTAAATCTTGTACTTCCATCGTCACTACACACTTCTTCATTATCTTCTCCATCAAAATCACTAATTTTCTCCATGAAATCACCTGATTTGGATCTCTTGAAGGTGACATCATCTCGGTTGCTTATGCAATCGGTTGTGTGACGTCATCTAATCAAGAATGGTTCAGATCTAAAGGATTTCTACACATTTTTAACACGAATCTCATCAAAATCTAAACATTTTCAACTGATTTCAAACTTTTCTTCAACTTTCTTCACTTATCACTCAAAACCGATGGGATCTAGACTCATTCAGGCTCTCCACTCGTTCTGTAGATGAGAACCGGTCTAAGAACGGAATTCTATCAGAGAGATGACTGATTTACGGGTTGAACATGAAATTCCAACAAGGACAGTTAGTTTGATCGAATGGGGTGATTCCCATCTGATCGACTGAGCTGGACTTGGTGTGGTTTCCTGTTGTTTGATACGTCGTCACGCCATCTCCGTTAAACTCAAAACCATGAACTTAGAAAACTTTTGAAGTTTCCAAAGAAACAGATCACTCAGTCGAATGATCCCGATCGGCTGACCATCCGATCGAATGATCATCCGACCAGGTGGTCTGCCCTTTTATAACTTTCAACACTCAAACAATTTGACCAAACTTCAAACTACAAGATTTTCGATCGAATAGCCATCTGATCGAATGGCCATCCGTCCGGATGACCATCCGACCGGATGACTTGGCATCTAGAGATACTTCACATTTTCCAAAATGCTACAACGAAAACTTCAAAGTTTGAAACGATTTACAAACACTCACATCTTATTCGAATGGCCATCCGTTCGAATGGTCATCCGCTCGGATGACCATCTGCTCGGATGACCATCCGCTCGGATGACCCCATCCAATCGAATGGGTTTTCACCCGTTCAACTCACCATTCGGCACTCAACTCATCTGACATGCTGTTACGCACCGTTCAACGCTTACGCTACTGTTCTATGCTCAGGCTAACTCCAACGCGCTGCCTTCAATCCAAGTCTGTGTTTACTAGCTAAACACGCACTATGAGTGTACTCGAACCCATTTCTTTTAACGCACTTTTGGGTGTTACATACGTTCTCTATCAAAACACATCAACACACAACGCAAACACTTTTAACACTAACCGCTCTCGCATGTTATACGTGATTCGATGAATGCTTGTATGTTATGTTTACACAGTGATTGTTGCCTGACACCTTAGCAACGATAGTACTATAGTTTGGACTCAGCACCTGTCGTGGACAGGGGTTGTTAAGGGTATTACTTCACATGGTCACAGTGATGATAATGTGTTGCGCATTCGACACTCGCAGTTATGTCGGTTGCATACGTCATTGTCGATAGCTTACTTGATTCACATTTCTACGTGTTACATGCTGGTTATGCGTAAACGATTTCGCTATACTATATGCTACTCAAAATTGTGTACTCACCTTTACATTTTATGTATTGACTTTATTTTAACGTATGTGACAGGTTGATAGGATGCTATGTTTGCTGTGACGAAACGAGTAGGATGTCTAGAAACCCACCAAATAAGAAATCTGAGTTGTAGGAACAGTTTACTTGTTTTTGAGAAACACTGTCAGTGAAAACTGTTTTTACTTTATATGTTATTGGTATGGGACTTTAACGTTAAATATATTGTCATTAATAGTTGTTATGGATTCTCTTGGACAATCTGTTTCGCTCAGTGTCACGCCCCGATGTTTCCGCCATCGGTTGGGGTGTGACATTCACTCCTGACTTGATAGCGAATTTCGTGTAAAATAACAAGTAAGTGGAGTGAAAGTCATCACCAAATGTGGGAATCACCCCTATTTTGGTGAGTCTTTTCGATTGTGCAATAAGAGTGTCTTCGTCGCGTCTTCACGTGTGTATTGTGTTAGCCTTAGGAAAGACATGTATATTAAAGACCAAAGAGAATAAATAGAAGCAAATAAGATAGAATGCAAGTAGTTTTAAAACACAAACAAGAATATGTTCCAAAACTATAGACTAGGTAAAAGGGCATAACAACTTATCCTAATTCCCTATATTATGACGTTGATACCAATCTGTCACACCCCAACCGATGGTGGAAACATCGGAGTGGGACGAAAACAAATCACTCAAAGCTTCATAACACTAAATTGTGACAATAGATAATAGAGTTAATTACCAAAATCGTCCCTGAGGTTTGGGCAGGTTTGCCATTTTCGTCCAAAATGACACTTTTGTACCAAATTGCCCCCAACGTTTGTAACTTTTTGCCATTTTCATCCAAACCACTAACTTAGTTTATTTTTCCTATTAAGTTGAGGATATTTGTATGAAACTGGCAAATATAAAACCACAGGGACGATTTTGGCAATTTACTCAAACTCTTTTAAATTTCTTTTATTTAATTAATTTTGTTACATATATAATAAAAAAGAATATACATGCAATTTTTATATGAAAAAAATAATAGCTTTGTCAATTAATTTTTATAAATTTTCATCCAACCACTAAGTTAATTTTTCTATTAAGGCGAAGGATGTTTATAAACTAAGACAGAAATTAATTTCTAATTTTTTATATAGATCAGTTTTATAAAAATAAAATCTACTTAAATCTCTAAATTTTATAAAACTAAAATGCTGGTGGCCATATTGAAAAAGGTCAAATAAAAAAATCTTATCATATGTACCAAGTTTGTAATTCATCTTCTACTCTTTTAAATTCGCTCCTAAGGAAAAACAGAAGCCAATGCCCCCCCCCCCCCTATCAAACAACGTATCGTTACCAAACCCTAAAATTACCCACCAAATTGTAATTATAATGCTATGAACCAAAAGTTTCTTTACTCAAGCCACTCAAAATAAGTATTAGTTAGTTACCCTCATAATCTTAATTAAATAAATATTTTATTTCTACCAACATATTTCCTAGGTGCTCAACACATTTAAAAAGTATGTAACGTTTTACAATTTTTTCTATCTCTACAACTGATAAATACTAAAAGTTGTAATCGGTTGTTAGGTGTTGCACACCAATGACGTTTTCTCTATATAAAGAAGCTGTAAATTGATTTCTGTCTTAATTTATAAAATTTAAAACATCCTTCACATTAACAGAAAAAATAAACTGAGTAATTGATTTGGATGAAATTTATAAAAATTATGTGACAAAACTATTAATTTTTTTTTTCTAAAAACTCTATGTATATTCTTTTTTATTATATATGTAACAAAAATAATTAAATAAAAGAATTAAAAAGGGTTTGAGTAAATTGCCAAAATCGTCTCTGTGGTTTTATATTTGCCAGTTTCATCCAAATATCCTCAACTTAACAGAAAAAATAAACTAAGTTAGTGGTTTGGTTGAAAATGGCAAAAAGTTACAAACCTTAGGGGCAATTTGGTACAAAAGTGTCATTTTGGACGAAAATGGCAAACATGCTCAAACCTCAGGGACAATTTTGGCAATTAACTCATAGATAATAATTCAAATTTCATAAATTGTTAAATGTCGTACATTGCTTACACAAACCCAACATGATCAAATTGTATCAAACATAGAACAAAATTCAAACATTATTTATTACTAAGATGTGTTTCTGAGTCCACCCTAAACTTGTTTCTTCAATAGCATCATCTTTCAACCTGCAACATGTATTAAAATAAAGTTCAACAAATACGTTGACGAGTATACAAGTTTGAATACATAGCATAATATGAAAACGTTTAACTGTGCTCATATCCAACATGATAAATGTATACTAGTTACTAATATGCTGAACGGGTGTAAGCTATATGTCAAACCACAGTTTAACGCAATCGTGATTTCCCATCATTGTCGAAATAAAGAGGGTGTAATGTGTATTACTTAACAATACCTAAAGAATATGGGCGGGGCGTTAATCCTATAGCGCTATAATTGTTAAGGTAGGCTTGCAAAGTTAATGAGCATATTGAGACAATGTATACACAGCATAAGAGTCTAACAAGTATATCATGTTTTCATGTTTAATTGTGGATAGAGTGTGATTTGAATAAACAAGTATCATAGTTTGCGTGTTTTTGTATAATATACACGTTGCACCCAAAATGTTTAAAAGGAAATTGGGATCGAGTATACTCACTATTTGCAAGTGGTTTCCACAAACGTAAGATGATCGTCTTGAGAGGTTTAAGCACCAAATTATCCTAACAAGGATGAACAAGGTGTGTAAGTACAAGGATTTAGAAGTTGGAATGTAAATGGGATTTGAATAAGAAATAAATAAATAAATAATAATAATAATAATAATATATGAAAATACATAAAAATATTATCTTTACTAAACACTCACTTTGGACACTATTAATTTATGTGTATTTTGTGGGTACTATTTCACCCACTAGAAGTGCAAGTGTGAGAAATTCAATCTAAGATAAATATTTACCTTTGCACATTCCACCATAAATTTGTTTGTGTCACAACTAGGTTTAATATTATATATCTTTAGTACATAATAATAAATAATGGATTGAAAATGATAATTAAATTGCAAAACTAAATAAGTAAATAACAAAAATTAAAGGAGTTAGTACTTTTATATATTTTTAGTGTGTAATTATAATTAATGAATTGGTAATATTGATCTAGTTGTAAGACTAAATTAGTAAATGACAAAATTAAAAGAGTTAGTAGTTTTATATATTTTTAGTATGTACTAATAATTAATGAATTGATAACAATGATGTAATTGTAAAACCAAATAAGTAAATGACAAAATTAAAAATATAAGTAGTATGATTAGAAGAGTTAGTAGTTAGTAGCATGATTAAAGAGTATGGGTTGGTAATGTTAGACATGGTAATAATATGTTAGTTAATAATATTATCTAGGTTAGGCATGAATAATAATAGTAAGTTAGATAATATAATAGTAATTAGCAATGAATTAATAATGTAATGACCATGTTATAGAGGCAGGATAAATGTCATCCATTGCACCCCTTTGTTACTCCAAGAATCATCAACTTAGGTCATGATCTTGGTTGGTCATGTATAAAATATAAATGACATACAATAATGAAAGGTTGAAAGTCATAAAATAAAACCCAAGATTGGTCCTTATTTTTGTGATGCACCATCTTTGTTTACCATGGTAAACATTTGGTGACATTCCATAAGGATTTCTCCAATATGGGGAAGTATGAAAACACAAAGAAAACAAGAAGAAGGTGAAAGGAGATGGAACTCACTTTCAAGAGGGAAGAAGAATTCTTTGAGAAATGGCAAAGAAAAGTGGTGGAATGAGTGTGGCATTTATAGGTGAGAGATTAGGGTTTAAGGTGGTGAAAGAAATATGGAAAGTTGAAAATTGATCCATTTATATATTTTCTATTTTTGGGCCTAATGTTATGGGCTTGTTTGTTTTATGCATTTCTTTTTTGTTATTTGTATAAATTTTAGTCTAGCATAATTTATAAACATAGTATGACACAATAGTTGATTGATTGGGTCTCGAATATCGAATTTACACGACATAAGTCAGATTTTGAATGATTTAAACGTGTCTTGATGATTATATGAATACACCTATGTTTGATTGAACAATTATTGAGAGAAAAATAATAAAAAGGAATTCCATTATGATTATAAGTCTCAGATTACAATGGTTGAATACGAAAACACAGAAACGAATAATACAAAAATTACGGAATTTTACAAACAAGTATAAATATAAAAGTGAATTTTCGTTACGATCGAAGTCTCGGATTACAATTATAGAAAATAATTACGAACATGATACGAATACAAGTTTCCATAAATAGAAATACAATTACACTTTCTAAATAAGGAAATTACATAATGCGAAGTGTTACATTGTTAGCCATACACGACAATAGAACTCTAAGAAAACTAAGCTCACAACCTTAAAATGGTTGCAAGTTTATCTGCCAAGCCAAATAACAAGCACAATCATCGCCTACGGATTAATATAATCAAAATCGGAAAGGCTATTATACATGCACAAAAACCTAAGGCAAGAAAATCTAGCCAGATGTTCATATGTAAACCAAAGGGCATCTGTTGTAAGCCATAACTGACATCAGATCTGAAAATAATACATGGTCAAATGCCTCAAATGGCTGCAAGACAAACTGCCACGCCTAATAAGAAGCCGCATCACAACCATAACTCTCAAATGAATAAAGATACATCTTCATCAAGCATAAAATCAACTATATCCGGTCAACAGAACATAAACAAATTTATCCAATATGCTAAAAAATAAGATCTCAATTGAACACAAAGGTCTCATCTTCATAGATAGCAGTCCATTGTAACACCCTAGTTGCTATTTAACGGTTTTACATTTAATTATCAAAAATAGGATGTATAGTTAGGACTACACATGCTATAAAAATACGGGTTTATTAAAACTTTTACAAATCATAAGTTATTTGACATAACGTGATCGGATTCGTCGTTTAGATTTACGACAAAGCAATGTGCGGAAGCATGAATCTTTATCGTGTTCGGTTCTTCGTTGAGCTTGATCGTCTTTCGGCATCCAAAATGTACCTACATTTCATAAACATGAAATGCTTTAGTCCTACGGGGATTAAATGTGTCTAAATAAATCTGGTAATGATAATGGAAGGAAAAAGAATCCCAATGTTAAACTCTTGATCTTCAAAACAAAGATTTCCAACTGGCCTCCACCGTAACTTACGGTGGACACCGTAAGTTACGGTGGCCCCTGTATTACAAATCTCCTACCGTACTTCAGTAGGCAACCATCGTAACTAAATCAGCTCCACCGTAACTTACGGTGGACACCGTAAGTTACGGTGGTCCCTGCATTCAACCTTTCCATTTTGCCGTTTATTGACACGAAAACTTTCATATCTTTCAATCCGCTTATCCGTTTGACCTACCGTTTCTTCCTACATGATTGTAATTTGATCCTTCATCATATGGAGTTTAAATCCAACATTCGGTTTAACAACATTTCAGACTTTTAAGTCTTCGGCTTATTACCCATTTTACCAAATTTTGACCCGTTCGATTCTTTATCAAACAAACAAGTTTGTTTGACCCTTATTTCTCATAAACCTATTAAATTCAATGATGTTTAACATATTAGATTCCAATTACAGGTTCATATACCTTCTTAAACCCATTTTCACTCATAGGCTTATTTTGACCCGTTAAGGGTATTTAAGCATATTTTAAGCACAAGTCGCTTTCATTCATTTCTAAAGACTTATGTCCACATTTCTTATCAATGATCTCCCACCACAACTATATTTGTGGTGGATTCAATGTGGTGATTTATATATTCCAAATTTTACCCTTCAAATCTTTATTTTACGGCAAAGACTCTTTATAGATGTCATTTGACCAATATTTTACATCTTTCGCTTTTCATACTTATTCGAAATATTTATTTCATCCTATCACTTATTTCAAAACAACCTTTATGGTTCGTTTGCTCAATTTCGCTTACAAGGGCGTTTTAGTCCTTCTTTTACGACGAAGGACTTTTAGTACTTGTTTGACCCAAAAATCCGACTTTTTAACTATAGTCTTGTTTAGAAACCATTATGTTTCTAAAACATTATAATCATAACTAAATTTATTCGGTTTACCTAAAAGATAACCAAATATCTATGTTTTAACCTTGTCTAACTCTTATAGAACTCCAAATTCTACATGATGAGTTGTATCATTATACATACCTGGCTCAGATCAATATATTGACCTGTTTCAATACCTTTCCTTAGTGGCTGCTAAGTGATAGCGATGTAAGAATCCATGTGCTATTTATTTCCTAAAATCATACAACTTGACAACCCATTAGTCGATATTGTCAAAGGGTGATAATTTCACCTTTTGACCCGTTTGGTCTAAATGACCAATTACCATCGTCAAATTGTCAAATTACTATTTTGCCCTTAATGGTTATTATGATTTAACTTATATGATAACCATTAAAAGTACATATTTCATTCGTCATAATATGATCGAATTACCGATTTAACTCATTTTTAGCCATCACTGTGTTTTCTTATCATATTTGATTACCTTGTTCCGTACGACTACACGCCGGAACACTATATCTCAATTAGGTATTTGTCTTTTACGTAATTAATACGACAAAAGAATATTCTAAAATATATGACTAGTGTAAGATATACTTACCTTGCATCCATGCCACGCTTTTCTTTCCGTACTCGTTCCGTTTGACCCGCTTCCTCCACAAGCTTCCACCTAGCTTGTTAGGCGTCAAACTGTCATCATATTTCATAAGATGGTTACTTTAGTCATTGTTAATCATAACTATTCCACCTTACGTATTTTTCTATCAAAATTAGCATTCCAATAATTACCCGGTAGGCATTATTTTTAGGCCCCCGTTTTAACTAAAGGTCTAACTAAGTCCATTGTCTTTTCAACACTTCAACTAGCTCAAGCGATTATCAAAGCTAGTTTGTTCATTCATTTCGCAAGAACTAAGGGTCTCTCATATATGAGCGAAAACCCCATTTCATCCTATTACTAGCATTCATCCAAACATTTAATAAAATCAAGCTCTATCTATCAATTAGTAGATAACATGATCTCATACACTTAGTTACATGAATATGGCTACCAAATTTCATCATAACATTCAAAACCCATTTCAATCATGTATGAACAAGTACCCAAATTCATGGTTAAATCGAATACCTTCTATTTGTTATCATGCATGTTGATTCTAAGCATAGTTATATCATCGAAATCATCATAACATTAAAACCCACTTATTTAAGTGTGTTAATTCATCAAATCCTTCAATTCATAGCATGTTATGTATGATTTTCACTTAGGGTTTCGTTCCTAAGCAAGTATACATCACTAATCTAGCCCTATCTTCTCTAATCCATGCCTAATTCGCGATTAGGATGATTATCAACTTTTTACAACTTCATGAATGTTAGAAATTCGACATACCTTAAGATCCCCTTGACTTGGTCATCACGAATATGTGCTTGAATTTCGATTTGGGTTTGATTTGCCCTTCCAATTTTCTTGATTTGTGCTTGTTAGGGTTTTGAGCTCAAGATGTTCTTGGCTCCTGTGGATATCTCGACCAGAACACACACTTTAAGTGTGTGTTTTGGTGTTAAACTTTTGTTTTAATAAAACAAGTTTCCCACTTGACAATATTAGTCCCTCATGTTTCCTTTTGATCAAATGAAGCTATAACTCACCATTAGTCACTTAATCACATGCTACTAACTAGGTTAATTATTCCTTGTTACTTTAGCGGGTTCGGGAAGTTATAACTCGTTATGTTTTTAAGTCCCGTTAACTCGGGCCTTTCGTAACTTTATTTCCTCAAGCATTTATTTTCCTTTTTAATTAATATTAGGATTATTTGTTTAAGTCCTAATACTCGCCGGGTTAGTTTTACCATTAACGGTATTTTATCCGTCTTTTAGTACTCATGTGGTTTGACTACCAAACCCGTTTTCGGGGTGTTACAAGTCCATACGGTTAACAAACGGGTCAAAGTAAGTCAAAGCAACCCAAAAAAATTGAAAAGGAAAAAGAACAACGAAACCAACAAAACACCATAGAGGTGTACGGCCTAAGCTGTTAAATGTCGCAAGAACGACATGAAAACAGAAATACCAAAGATTCACACAAACAAAAACAATCTTTAGAAAAAAAAACGACAAGCATAAACCGAAACTCCGCGATACACATTAAGCCAAACACCGGAAAGCTACTGGGTAAAAAAATACGGTCAACAAACAAATGATAATTGAAGGGTTTACCAATCAAAGATGTTTACAACAACAGAAACAACCAACAAAGTAGCCAAGATACGGTGGAGGAAAGTGGTGGTGATGGTGTTCAAAAGTGGAAGTGAGCAAATAAAACCCTAAAAAGAGATAGGGCCTTTATAAACACACAGAAGGTACAAACACAATATGCATAGGTACAACACCTATTTACACATAACATCTAATTAGCTAGAGGTACAACAACTCAGTGTATGAGTATGTTGTAAATTGATAATATATAAATGCGTACTTTGATTATTTGTTTGATTATCATAGTCCACAAGTAAATCTTACCCTTGCTATATTTCATGACAGATACACTTGACTTGTAACACCCCGTGTTTCGAAAGTCTAAGTCAAAGTCAAGATTGAAGTCAAAGGAAGACAAGATTGCTAATTGCGATCTGTCTCTCCTTGCTTAATTCCTGTTTTGACTTCTTTGACATGTAATTAGTCTATTTTGTTTTCGCTTTAGTTGCATTATGTGGAGCATCTATTAATAATCGCATGTTTAATAGCTTTATCGCTATCGCAATCGCACTCGCCACTCGAAATACGCATTATGGTTACTGTTATACGTGTGTGTGTGCCTTATGTGTTACTTGTGCATGTTTAATTATGTTATGTCGTGGTAATCAATCGAAACGCAATCGAATCAATCGCAAATGAAACGGTATGATAATTGGTGGAAAAGAGATAGTGCGAGATATGAGTAGTTGGGATTAAAAGTAATTTGACTAGGAAACTCTATCGCATTGAAACGCTCGCAATCGAAATCGAAACATCAAAACTCGTCGCGCCGAACACTCGAACGAGGTGACTGATCGACCAGCCGTTCGACCAGCCGACCGATCGGACTGCTGTCCGATCGGACAGGCTGTCCGCACGGGCTGCCTAACCGTTCGACCAGCCCCTTTCCACTTTGGGTAACCCTATAAATACCCCTTGTCACTTTCATACTTTCTACTTTTGGCAACTGACGTCCGACCCGTGCTCTCACTCGTTTTTTCCTTCGATTTCTCGCAATTCCGGTAAGATCTCGTCCTAAATCTTGTACTTCCTTAATCCACACGCACTCCTACACCTTTCTATCTTTTGAATCTCAATTTTTAACCGTGAAATCATCAAGATTCAAGGTGTTCTAGGATGACGTCATCATGTGTTCTTGAAGAACTTCATGTTTTGGCCTCAATCTACCAAGAACAACTTAGATCTAACCGATTTCCATATAAACTAACAAAGATCTTCCATATATCTAAACATATTCACAATGAAAAGAAGTGAAAGATGGTTTTCCAACTTTCTTTCAACTCTTTTACACTCAATGCACTCAAAACCGATAGAATCGAAACTTGTGCCGGCTTACTACTCATTATTGTGGTTGTGTTGGTTCAAGATCCGTATCCCATCCACGAGATTATCGATTCCAGGTTAACCAAGAACAAACGTCTTAAACCGGTGGACTGACTGAACTTGGGTGGTTCCTGTTTGATCGGGTCACTAGAGCTTAGGATGGAGTTCTGTTGGTTAGCACGATATCAACGCATCTCGATAAAACAATAAACTATCAAAACAACCAAGTATAATACGAACAGGTCAACCAGGACGTAGTGCCATCAGAACGGACTGCTGTCTGAACGGACAGCCAAACCGCACGACTGGCCACCCGTACGACTTGCACCTTGGTCCCACACTTAATCATTTCTGCCAACACTTGAAGTCTGAATGTTGAACGAATTGCTGTCTGATCGGATTACCATCCGGTCGAACTGCCAATCGAACCATGAGACATTTAAACTTCAAAACTTAAACAATTTTCAACATGTTCAATGCACCAAGGATGCCACCCGATCGAACAACCGTCCGAGCGAGTGACACCCTGCTGAGAATTTGTTCTCACTGAAGTGCCCAACCGAACGGGTTGCCGTCCGATCGAACGACCGTCCTATCGACCGACCTGAAAGGTAGAGGTACCTCAATGTTTTCAAAATGCTACAACTAAAAATTCAAAAGTCAAGCCATCATACACAAACACATCCTTCTCAAAGGAAGAAACAATCCACTCGAACAGTCATCCGACCGGACTACTGTCCGAACGGATTGCCACCCGCACGACCGGCTGTCCGATCGGACTACCATCCGATCGGACTGCTGTCCGAGTCACTTGTATTTTGAATCGTTTTACGCGTCGCTTATCTTTATGCTGTCGTTCTGATCAGGCTAACCCTACTCTCTAGTGCTCCCTTCAATCCATCAATCGCTGTGAGTATACTCGATCCCCTTTTGCTTTACGCACTTTTGGGTGTTACATACGTTACTTATACTAAATCACATCGAACACACTACGCAATACTTTAAACGCAAACCGTTACCGCATGTTATACGTGACTTAATGAATGCTTGTTTGTTATGTTTACATATGGAATGCTGTCTACCTGCCTTAGCAATGATAGTACTATTAGTTTGGACTCAGCACCCGTTCACTCGGGGGTTGTTAAGGACAATTACCTACATGGCTCACAGTGGTGAGAATGTATCGCGAACTGCCTTGGGCAGTCAACCCGCAGTCATTAGTATCGATAGGTTCATGTCGATAACTAACATGCCTCATTTCACTCTGTGTACGTGCTGGTTATGCGTAACGCTTTCGAACTCTATATGCTATTAACAAACTTGTATGCTCACCTTTACACTATGTGTATTGACTTTTACTTTAACGTATGTGACAGGTGCTTAGGATGCTTAATTGCTTTTCTTTGCGGTGATGAAATTGAGGCTAGGGCAAGTCTAGAAACCAATAAACAATTGTCTGTAATAATAGAAATCTGAGTTGTCGAAACAGAACAATTTGACTAGATTTGTCTGTAATAATTTGTTTGCCTTTTAAGACATGGTATGGGACATGTTACTTTAAATTAATTGGTAATGATAATTGTTATGGAAACTTCTGGACAATCTGTTTCGCTCAGTGCCATGCCCCGATGTTTCCGCCATCGGTTGGGGTGTAACAGATTGGTATCAGAGCCATAACTATAGGGAATTAGGCAAGACTCGACCTAGTCCGGGTCGATGTCTTAGAGACCTAGTCTATAGTTAGGAACCAACAGACCAACTTGTCATATCCGTTAGGGATTATGTATGAGCTTACTACTATTTCTCGCTATTCTCGCCTATGCTACACTATCACCGCACTCGAATTTTCAGATCACGAATGAGCGATTAAGTCGAGATCAGGTGTGAAAACCGAAAACTCTCGACTAAATTGCTTATCCAACCCACATTTTTATCTATAAACACGAGAAATTGAGTTGAAATAGGAGTGAAATCCATACTTCGACGCATAATTCTCTCCTATTTTATCAAAACAGGGACGAAGTTGTTAAGCCAGGGGTGAAACCCTAACCTTGACGACTTGTTCCGCCCTTTTTACAAAACTCTCACCAAATTCTCGACGGACTCCAACGACCTGAAGTCACGATATGACTAACGGGATGCGTGCCAAACGCCCAAGAATCAAGGCAAAAGCACAGTCCTGAAGGTCAAATGTGCACAACAAGTCCTTGAGAATAGTCGAATCACTTTGGATAGTCAATGTCTAAAAGCCGCAGACGATCTATTTCCCATTTTTTATGTGTTTTGATTCTGAGCCCGCAACTACTGACACTGATGAATCGTCGATTTTATGTGCTTGTATGTGTGTTTACTTGTTTATGTGTTTAAATTTTGGAGATTTATTCGATTTTTGCTTCCACTTCGATCGACACACACGACTCGCACTGCATTTCCATCTCAAAACGCTGACAAATCTCTAAATTGTGGACGACCTTATGCTATGATATACGCTTATACTACACTACTCGATATACTAAACGCGATCGCTATATTCGAACACTCGCGAACTGTGAATGATAGGTTTTTGTATTCTGACTACCTCTTGTGCTGAAATGCTTCTGTGATTCTGTGATTTATGTGTTTCTATGATTCAGTGCCCTACGTGCTTATGTGCTTCTGTGTTATGTGAATCTGTGATTATGTGCCTATGTGTTTATGGGATACATGTTACACTGTGTTCCTGAGCTTTAGTAAGTATTAGACGTGTGAGGTGAGATTAGATTATGATGTGTCTAAGACCTATGACGATGTCTGTTGCAGACAATGTCAACTGGACCATCATCTGGACCCCGTCACCCACGACTCTCTCGTTAAGAACAGAGGGACAAACGCCTTGCTGCCATCCTCGCGAAACAAGTGGCCAAGGTTGTGCCTCAGATCGTTAGTGAGATTTACGAGAACGTCAGCAAAATCATCTGAGGAGTCTAGAACCGAAGCCCCTAAAGTTGCTACCAAGACTGCTTTCAACTTCAAGCAGTTCAAGGAATTCGATCTGAAGGAATTCACTGGAGAAGATGGCCCGACGGCTATGTTTCAATGGTTCGATTCCGTCAAAGTCACTCTACGCCAGAATGGATGTCCGGAAAATCTCCGCACTCTAAATGCTACCGGCGTTTTCCAGTCCCGCGCATTAGACTGGTGGACGGCCGAGAGAAACAAACGCGGAAATGATGCAGCTTATGAGCTGACCTGGGAAGAGTTAAAGGCCATCATGATGGATGAGTTCTGCCCTCCCCACGAACCCCAAAAGCTGGAGGACGAATTCTGGAACATTAAGCAGAAGGAAGGAGACAACGCTGCCCTGACAGCTCGCTTTAAGCAGCTCAGCATCATCTGCCTCGACCAAGTGAAGACGCCCGACATAGTGATCAAGAAATAAATCCGAGCCCTACCCGACTGTGTTGCGGATTTTGTGCATGCTGCGAAGCCAGCAACGATCGAAGAAACTTACTTGCTTGCCGCTGAAATCAATGATAAGCGGGTAAAATCTGGTGTTTGGGATAAACCTTCGAAGAGCCTGCACCAAGTCACAGCCGCACCAACTGCCGACACCGCCGCCGCTCAGTCATCGAAGTCCTCACGCCGAAAGAAGAAGAACAACAACAGCAGCTCCAGCAACAAGAATTGTGCTGTCACCACCACTGCTGCTCCTCTTTAGGCCGTACCGGCCCAGCAGCAGCATCATCACCGTCTAGCACCAGTTACTTATGCATTGCCTGCAAAGCGTGCATACACAGGCCCCCGCCAAGCATACCCGACATGCTCTTATCATCACCCGGTGGGTCTCGCATGTCACTTCTGTGCGCACTGCAACATGTACGGCCACTTCACCGCAAATTTCCGTACTGGCCCTTGTCAAGCGCCAGCTCAAGCCACTGCTCATCAAGCTCTGCTCCCAGCCCCGCAAAGGCACCCGCGATCGACGCCAGAGTCTGCTTCGCATGTGGTGATCCCAACCACTTTGTGAACATGTACCCAAATAGGGTTGTGAAACAAGAGCCCCAGCAACAGCAGCAGCAACACCAGCAACAGCAGCCTCAGCAACAGCAACAAGCCGCACGCGCCAGAACTTTCAACATCAATGTGCGCCAAGCCTAGGCTGACAACAACGTGGTCAATGGTACGTTCCTTGTGAATGGTATTTATGCTTCATGTTTTTTTGATACTGGAGCCGATAATTTCTTTGTGTCGTTCGAATTCGAGAAGCTCCTTAGTCGTAAACGCTCCCATCTCTCCTCGATGTTCGATGTTGAAGTCGCTACTGGAAGAACTGTCGCCGTTAATTCTGTTCTTCGTGATTATACTCTTGAGCTCAACAATCACATCTTCCCAATCGACCTTATTCCGATGCAACTCGGAAGTTTTGATGTCATAGTAGGCATGGACTTTCTTCGCGAAAACCATGCTGAAATTGTGTGTTTCGATAAGATGATTCGATTCTCGCTCGTGAATGGTGGTTTATTGTGTGTTTATGGTGAAACTGCTTCGAAAGGTCTCAAAGTCATGTCATGTGTCCAAGCTAGCAAGTATCTCCGCAGGGAATACAGAGCTTTCTTGGCTAACATCGTAGTAGCGGAGAAGGAAAAAAAGGAAGACCAGGTGTAAATGATGTTCTTGTGGTTCGAGAATTTCCTAATGTTTTTCCTGAGGATCTTCCCAGACTACCGCCAAGTCGTGATATCGACTTTCATATCGACCTCATTCCTGGAGCTAATCCAATTGCCAAAGCTCCTTACCGACTCGCACCGTCCGAAATGCGTGAACTCTCGAACCAACTCTAGGAATTACTTGAGAAAGGCTTCATTCGCCCGAGCACCTCTCCTTAGGGCGCGCCAGTCCTTTTTGTCAAAAAGAAGGATGGGTCGTTCAGGATGTGCATCGACTATCGGGAATTGAATAAGTTAACTATCAAGAACCGCTATCCCCTGCCGCCCATTGATGATTTGTTTGATCGGCTACAAGGTGCTACGTGTTTCTCGAAGATCGATCTACGCTCAGGCTATCACCAACTACACATTCAAGAGGAGGATATACCCAAAATCACTTTTCGCACTCGATACTGCCACTATGAGTTCGTTGTTATGCCTTTTGGTTTAACCAACGCACCCACGGTTTTCATGGATCTGATGAATCGCGTGTGTAAACCTTATCTCGACCGTTTCGTCATCGTGTTCATCGACGATGTCTTGATCTATTCCAAATCGAAAGCCGAACACGCACAACATCTACGTTTGGTTCTCGAGCTACTCCAGGGAAATCGACTCTATGCCAAGTTCTCCAAGTGTGAATTTTGGCTGGAGGAGGTTCAGTTTCTGGGTCACATCGTGAATAGTCAAGGTATCCACGTCGATCCGGCGAAGATTGAAGCAGTTAAGAGTTGGATTACACCTAAGAACCTGTCTGAAGTCCGTTCTTTTCTCGGATTAGCGGGCTATTATCGACGATTTATCAAAGGATTCTCAAAGATCGCTGTGCCGCTTACCGCTCTCACGCATAAAGACAAGCCTTTTGTTTGGGGAACTGAACAAGAGTCTGTTTTCAAACCCTCAAGCACGTGCTTTGCAATGCTCCTGTTCTCACATTGCCCGACGGAAACGACGACTTCATTGTCTATTGTGATGCTTCCAACCTTGGTCTTGGTTGTGTTCTCATGCAACGAGACAAGGTCATAGTATACGCATCTTGTCAGCTCAAAATCCACGAGAAGAACTATACAACCCATGACCCCGAGTTAGGCGCGGTTGTTTTTGCGTTAAAGATTTGGCGACACTACCTGTATGGTACCAAGTATACGATCTTCACTGATCATAGGAGCCTACAACATATCTTTGATCAGAAAGAACTTAATATGCGTCAACGCCGATGGGTAGAACTTCTCAACGATTACGACTGTGAGATTCGTTATCACCCAGGCAAAGCAAATGTTGTTGTCGACGCTCTCAGCAGACGGAGTTATTTGCTCAGCATTCGTAATACTCAAGCCAATTCAACCTCGAAGCCCTCATTCGTGAACCTCAGCATGCATGTTTTAATGAATGCACTCTGAAGAAGGAACGAATCTATCATGATGGAGCACAGCTTGTGAATAAGCCGAATGGGATATTCCATTATCTGGATCGAATTTGGATCCCTAAACGGACCGATTTGCGAAAGATATTGATAGACGAAGCCCATAAATCCCGGTATTCTATTCATCCTGGTGCCGACAAAATGTACCAGGATCTTCGCTACAAGTACTGGTGGTCGGGCATGAAAAGGGATATTGCTCTCTACGTTGGAAAGTGCCTGACTTGTGAAAGGGTCAAGGCTGAACACAAAGACCCTCTGGCTTACTCGAACAACCGCCAATCCCTATGTGGAAGTGGGAGAGCATAACTATGGACTTCATAACAAAGCTTCCGCACACGTCATCAGGACACGACAGCATCTGGGTTATTGTTGACCGTTTGACAAAATCAGCTCACTTTTGCCAATACGGGAAGACTACTAGGTAGAACGATTAGCCCGAATCTACACCAATGAGATCATTTGTAATCATGGGACGCCTCGCGACATCATCTCTGACCGTGATGCTCGGTTTACCTCGCGACTGTGGGAAACGTTTCAAGCGGCTCTCGGTACTACGCTTAACTTAAGTACCGCATTCCACCCTCAAACCGACGGTCAGACTGAAAGAACGATCCGTACTCTTGAAGACATGCTCCGTTCGTATGTCATAGATTTTGGTGGTAATTGGGATGCTTACCTGTCGTTAGTCGAATTCTCGGATAACAACAGTTATCATTCCAGCATTCAAATGGCACCATTCGAGGCTTTATACGGAAGAAAATGTCAATCGCCTATTGTGTGGCACGAGATCGGTCACTCGCAATTAACCGGTCCTGAGCTATTGCAGGAAACGACTGACAAATTCCTCCAAATTCGAGACAACTTGTTGAAAGCTAGAAGTCGACAGAAAAGTTACGTCGATAGACGATGCAAGCCCCTTGAATTTGACTTTGGCGACTACGTACTCCTAAAGGTATCACCTTGGAATGGTGTGGTCAGATTCGGTAAGAAATGGAAACTAGCGCCTCGATATGTTGGACCTTTTAAGATTCTGAAAAGGATCGGAAAAGTCGCCTACAGACTCGAACTACCGGAGGAACTTAGTAATGTCCACCCGGCTTTCCATGTGTCAAACCTCCGAAAGTGCCTGGCTGAGCATGATTTAATTGTACCCCTCGATGACCTCCAAGTAAACGAAACACTACACTTCGTGGAGAAGCCTGTCGAAATCATGGACCGCCAAACCAAGCAGCTCAGACGCTCGTGCATTCCTATTGTGAAAGTCTGATGGGAAGGCAAACGAGGCGCAGAGTTCACGTGGGAACTCGAAAGCGACATGAAGGCGAAGTAGCCGCAGTTTTTTGTTACGGCTTCGTCCTAATTTCGGGACGAAATTCCCTCAACTAGGGGAGGCTGTAACACCCCGTGTTTAGAAAGTCAAAGTCAAAGTCAAGATTGAATTCAAAGGAAGACAAGATTGCTAATTGCGATCTGTCTCTCCTTGCTCAATTCCTGTTTTGACTTCTTTGACTTGTAATTAGTCTATTCTGTTTTCGCTTTAGTTGTATTATGTGGAGCATCAATTAATAATCGCATGTTTAAACGCTTTATCGCTATCGCAATCGCACTCGCCACTCGAAATACGCATTATGGTTACTGTTATACGTGTGTGTGTGCCTTATGTGTTACTTGTGCATGTTTAATTATGTTATGTCATGGTAATCAATAGAAACGCAATCGACTCAATCACAAACGAAACGGTATAATAATTGGTGGAAAAGAGATAGTGCGAGATATGAGTAGTTGGGATTAAAAGTAATTTGACTAGGAAACTCTATCGCATCGAAACGCTCGCAATCGAAATCGAAACATCAAAACTCGTCGCGCCGAACACTCGAACGAGGTGACTGATCGACCAGCCGTTCGACCAGCCGACCGATCGGACTGCTGTCCGATCGGACAGGCTGTCCGCACGGGCTGCCTAACCGTTCGACCAGCCCCTTTCCACTTTGGGTAACCCTATAAATACCCCTTGTCACTTTCATACTTTCTACTTTTGGCAACTGACGTCCGACCCGTGCTCTCACTCGCTTTTTCCTTCGATTTCTCGCAATTCCGGTAAGATCTCGTCCTAAATCTTGTACTTCGTTAATCTACACGCACTCCTACACCTTTCTATCTTTTGAATCTCAATTTTTAACCGTGAAATCATCAAGATTCAAGGTGTTCTAGGATGGCGTCATCATGTGTTCTTGAAGAACTTCATGTTTTGGCCTCAATCCACCAAGAACAACTTAGATCTAACCGATTTCCACATAAACTAACAAAGATCTTCCATAGATCTAAACATATTCACAATGAAAAGAAGTGAAAGATGGTTTTCCAACTTTCTTTCAACTCTTTTACACTCAATGCCCTCAAAACCGATAGAATCGGAACTTGTGCCGGCTTACTACTCATTATTGTGGTTGTGTTGGTTCAAGATCCGTATCCTATCCACGAGATTATCGATTCCAGGTTAACCAAGAACAAATGTCTTAAACCGGTGGACTGACCGAACTTGGGTGGTTCCTGTTCGATCGGGTCACTAGAGCTTAGGATGGTGTTCTGTTGGTTAGCACGATATCAACGCATCTCTATAAAACAACAAACTATCAAAACAACCAAGTGTAAGACGAACAGGTCAACCAGGACGGAGTGCCGTCCGAACGGACAGCCAAACCGCACGACTGGCCACCCGTACGACTTGCACCTTGGTCCCACCCTTAATCATTTCTGCCAACACTTGAAGTCTGAATGTTGAACGAATTATTGTCCGATAGGACTACCATCCGGTCGAACTGCCAATCGAACCATGAGACATTTAAACTTCAACACTTAAACAATTTTCAACATGTTCAATGCACCAAGGATGCCACCCGATCGAACAACCGTCCGAGCGAGTGACACCCTGCTGAGAATTTGTTTTCACTGAAGTGCCCAACCGAATGGGTTGCCGTCCGATCGACCGACCTGAAAGGTAGAGGTACCTCAATGTTTTCAAAATGCTACAATGAAAACTTCAAAAGTCAAGCCATCATACACAAACACATCCTTCTCAAAGGAAGAAACAATCCACTCGAACAGTCATCCGACCGGACTACTGTCCGAACGGATTGCCACCCGCACGACCTGTTGTCCAATCAGACTACCATCCGATCGGACTGCTGTCCGAGCCACTTGTAATTTGCATCATCTTTATGATGTCGTTCCGATCAGGCTAACCCTACTCTCTAGCTCTCCCTTCAATCTATCAATCGCTGTGAGTATACTCGATCCCTTTTTGCTTTACGCACTTTTGGGTGTTACATACGTTACTTATACTAAATCACATCGAACACACTACGCAATACTTTAAACGCAAACCGTTACCGCATGTTATACGTGACTTAATGAATGCTTGTTTGTTATGTTTACACATGGAATGTTGTCTACCTGCCTTAGCAACGATAGTACTGTTAGTTTGGACTCAGCACCCGTTCACTCGGGGGTTGTTAAGGACAATTACCTACATGGCTCACAGTGGTGAGAATGTATCGCGAACTGCCTTGGGCAGTCAACCCGCAGTCATTGGTATCGATAGGTTCATGTCGATAACTAACATGCCTCATTTCACTCTGTGTACGTGCTGGTTATGCGTAACGCTTTCGAACTCTATATGCTATTAACAAACTTGTAAGCTCACCTTTACACTATGTGTATTGACTTTTACTTTAACGTATGTGACAGGTGCTTAGGATGCTTAATTGCTTTTCTTTGCGGTGATGAAATTGAGGCTAGGGCAAGTCTAGAAACCAATAAACAATTGTCTGTAATAATAGAAATCTGAGTTGTCGGAACAGAACAATTTGACTAGATTTGTCTGTAATAATTTGTTTGCCTTTTAAGACATGGTATGGGACATGTTACTTTAAATTAATTGGTAATGATAATTGTTATGGAAACTTCTGGACAATCTGTTTCGCTCAGTGCCATGCCCCGATGTTTCCGCCATAGGTTGGGGTGTGACATGACTAGTTTGCTTTAACCCCTAACTTTGGTTATATCTTGTTGGTTTTTATTATTACACTCTTATTACAACTTTATTTTTCTACCATCTTACAACTAGGTCCACCAACGTTGTAACATCCAAATTTCCTATATAATATATCTGAGAGCAATATTACAATTTATTTAAAGAGATATTTACATTATATTTTAAAGGGCTCCCTTATTCCCACACCCCCTGTATCTTATTTTCACATCCCTAGTGTATACGGCCCGTATACAAAATATACGGGCCGTATAGAATGTTTTTTAATAGGAAAATACACAGAGAATGTTTTTTTGATTTTTCTATATACGGCCCGTATATAGTTATACGAGCCGTATACATGTTTATATGATTTGTAAAACGTATACGGGCCGATGGAATTATTTTGGGAGGTTTTTGATGTTACCAAATCTATACGGGCCGTATACCTGTATACGGCCCGTATATAAGGATGTTTTTTCAAGTATCACGTTTTTCCAGTAAAAACACCATCATTTTAGGGTTTCTAAACTCTTCATTATCTTTAACAACATTGATCGGAAGACGCCGCTTAAATTTATTCAGAAGATCGGAACACGCCGTTGGAAGGATTGTAGTAGTAGGACATTGGCACCACTATGAAAATAATGAACGTATTATTGGTCATTATTCGACCGAGTAATCAGTTGTATTTTTTTTAGTTGCTTCTCTTGTTAAGTTTCTGAACCAACCGAAATCCACAAATTCCAACATTTTCTTCGTAGACTCCGTCGGGTTTTCAAAGCCGGTTGATGAAACCGAAGCTGTATTTCTGTTGTTCAGTACTTCCGAGATCTGAACCAACCGAAATCCACAAATTCCAACAAATTGCATCAGGAAGCTCAACTTGAATGGACGATATGAATCTTCTATCATGCAAGTTAACCAACATTTCCTTCAAACATTCTAAACCCTACTTGGAAACCGGTGTATGTGCTTGTGCTATAGAAACTGATGGTGAATTTATGTACACAACTGAAGGTTCAGTGCACGACATAAACAAGTTCTCACAGTTTGTTATTCAGATCTCTATTCGGTCATCTTTCCAAACTACAACACACGATAACTTTAAACTTTATAACTTGAACGGACGGTATGTATCTTCTATCATGCAAGTTAACCAACATTTCCTTCAAACATTCTAAACCCTACTTGGAAACCGGTGTATGTGCTTGTGCTGTAGAAATCGATGGTGAATTTGCGTACACAACTGAAGGTTCAGTGCATGACACAAACAAGTTTTCCACAGTTTGTTATTCAGATCTTTATTCGGTCATCTTTCCAAACTACAACACACGATAACTTAAACTTTATATTGTGTGATTTGACCAGAAAATGATTGGAGGTGATTGGTACTTTTAATAAATTGTCATAGTTGTCAAATTCGATTTCAACAAATCTTTTCCTTTTCCTTCAATTTCTAGAAAATTCTCCGTAACATGAAGTTGTGTCGGGTTCTTCTACTAGTGGTATTTTAATGAAGTATTGAAGATTGAATGTGCCAACCGCAACCGTTTTTTACTACGGAAACGGTGGCTATGCGAAATACAAATCCGCAACCGTTTTTTACTACGGAAACGGTGGCTATGCGAAATACAAACCGCAATCTTTTGTGACTATGGGAAACACAAGTTTTTTTTTTAGCTTGATGGATGTCCGTTATCTCAGTTGAGCTTGATGGTTCTTCATTGAGGAAACCAAACGTAGACGGAGATGATAGGCCTGGTAACCGGAAGAGAAAAAACCCCAGCGACGACGTCGACGTGAAAGAGCCTGTATTAGAAACCATCCTATGTCTTTTACCAACCAAAGAGGCAGCAAGGACAAGTATTCTCTCTAGGGAATGGAGGTACAAGTGGACCAACTAGCAGAAGACGTGTCGGGTTCTTCTGCTAGTTATTCAGAATGTTTCGAATCATCACAGAAGACGTGTCGGGTTTGTATTTCCCATAGCCAATGTTTCCGTATCCAAAACGGATACGGTTTGCATATTCAATCTTCATTGCTTCATTAAAATTACAACACACGATAAGTTTACTTCTTGTTCCAAATGCAGCAGTAGGATCCGTACTTAAAGGTCTCTCTAAAATGCTTGGAAAATTGCATCAACTCTCCTATGAATGACAACTTGAGGGGTGTAGTTAACTTTTAGTTGAGTCTCTTGTTAAGTGAGACATTTCATAGAGAACAAGTTCATAGCAGAATGAGACTGTTGTGTATCTGAATCAAGTTATTCGAATGTAAGTGGATTGAGTGATACGCTTATCTATTCTGGTCAAGGCGGGCATGGTTTGTTCGGGGAGTAAATCACCACCCAAAGACCAACAACTTGTGAGTGGTAATATGGATATGAAGAATACGGCTCGTATACACCATGTAAAAAAATTACCAGTTCATTTTTTACCATGTTAATATGGGCTGTATACTATTATACGGCCGTATACAGCAGGTGAAAAAATTTAACCGATCGTATACAATGTATACGATAGCTTGTATACGGGTCGTATACAATCTATACGGCCCGTATACTATGGTTAAAATTTGGTAAAAAATGGTTTATTCTTGTTAATCTATTAGAATGATCCGTATAAGAGTATGGACCAGACACATGTAACATAGTTTGTCAGTGAACAAAAGATATAGATGTAGGAATATAACTAGATATAGATATCTGAACCAACCGAAATCCACAATTCTTGCAAGTTAAATCTACAATCAAAGTATACAGGTGCAAGAGAATGGCGAGTTGTTTCAGTTATTTCTGTTGATCCACAAATTCCATCAAATTGTGTCTAATGCAAGGATGATGCAAATTTGTACGTAAAGATCTCTACACAAACTCTTCTACGTCTTTTAACCAATTGCCCATCACTTAAGACCTTGAAAGATTTGTTGAAATTGAAGATTTGTGTATCTGAATCAGGTTCTCTGCCTTAGATCGGTCATTCCTTGTGATAATGTAGGAAGGATTGTAGTAGTAGGACATTGGAATCAGGTTCTCAAACAAACCAAACAAAATCCTGATAGTGAAAAACATCAGCAACCATTTTTTCTTTTCCTTCAATTTCAAGAACATTCTCCCTGTGTGAGCATTGGAAACCCGACAAACAGTCTTGACAACTGTGACAACTTATCTATCTATGCGTGTCACATCCATCCTATAAGTGTCACATCTAGCATTACTAACGGTTCAAGTAAGTGTCTAAAAATCTGAAAATTCAGGTTTACCTTGTTAGTTTCTCAAACAAACACTACAAAATCATCTGCTTCCTGAATCTGGAAGGATTGTAGTAGTAGGACATTGGCACCACTGTATACAGGTTCGTGTCGGGTTCTTCCAACAAATTGTGTATGTGCTTGTGATACATGAACGTTGTATTCTTGTCTTTCAGAAGAGTTGGTATTGAACCAAGAATACTTCAAACATTCTAAACCCTACCTGGAAACAAACCAACAAAATCCTGATAGTCTTCTAGCAGAACCCGACACGTCTTCTATGATGATTCGAAACATTCACGATCCACAATGGACTCAGACTAATACTACTCACCCTCCCCTGAGGAAAAGTTTTCCCGACGACTCAAGAAAAAGGATTGTATAATAGTATACAACCATTTTTTCTTTTCCTTTAATTTTGTAGAAACCGGTGATGAATTTGTGTACACAACTGAAGGTTCAGTGCACGAAAAGTTTCTTACAAAATGTACGTGACAAAACAAGAATGTTGGGAATTAAACGCATGTACGTGACAAAACAAGGATCGTTCTAATAGATTAAAGAGAATAAACCAAGTACAAAATCATCTGCTTTCTGAATCTGAATGTTAACTTTGACTCATAAACCCTTGAATCCCAACGTTTCTCTAAAAGAGCCTGTATTAGAAACCATCCTATGTCTTTTACCAACCGAAGAGGCAGCAAGGACAGATAATACTTCATTTGTCGAGAAACCATACTGTCAAGAAACTAACATCTTTTAATACTTCATTTGTCAAGAAACCATACTGTCAAGAAACTAACATCTTTTAATACTTCATTTGTCGAGAAACCATACTGTCAAGAAACTAACATCTTTTAATACTTCCACAATGGACTCAGACTCATACTACTCACCCTCCCCTGAGGAAAGGTTTTCCCGATGACTCAAGATAAAGCAGGGGTGTTGGTTTGTGTTCATATCAGCGTTTTTTATCACCGTGTGTGAGCATTGGAAGCCCGACCACTAGCAGAAGAACCCGACACGTCTTCTATGATGATTCGAAACGTTCACGAACAACATTGGACTCAGACTCATTGTTGCGAATTTGTTTTCTTTGGTACAGGCTGATGAAACCGAAGACTCAGACTCCTTACAACTCTCATCAAATGCCTCACCCTTCCTTTTATTCGGTAAATATTAAATAAAGAATAACACCATGCCCGTAATCCCGCGTTGATAGCTTTCGTTTTATTACAGTCATACGACACGTTTTCTTGTTCTTCAATCTTTGTTACTTGTTAATGTTTTATTTTTTTCTACTTTTAGAAAGGTTTGAGCACCTCACGACTGTAAAATGTTTCGTGTGATTAACACCTTAAATCCTTTAAATACTTTGTGAAAAATCAAATTTTCATTCCATGCGGGCCGTATAAAAGTATACGACCCGTATACAAGTTCGTATACATTGTATACGACCAGGAAAACGTATTTACACATGGTGTATACGGGCAGTATACTCTTATACAGCCCGTATGGAATAAAAAAATTGACAAAGTCTGCTGGCACAGATTTTGTTGTTTTTTTTAATTCTATACGGGCCATATAACAGTATACAGCTCGTATACACCATGTGTAAATAAGTTTTTCCCATGTGTTAATATTACGAACCATTTTAAAAGATTAAATTTTACAATAAGGTTAACAAAAGTCAATTTTTCGGATAAAACTTGTCAGAAAACCCAAATTTGTTGGAAAGTTAATTTATGTGACAACTGTGCTCTGTAATCATCGTACAATGTAAAACAATGTTGCTTATCAATAAAACAATGTGCTTTGGTGTTATTATATGTGTTTTGGTGTTATTATATGTGTTATTGTGTTTAATAATTTTACAATTTGATTCGATTACGATTTCAAGCTTTAAATCACTTTCTGGAAGGTTATACGCAAATGGGTGCATAAACGCAATCAGTTTAACGCGACGTACACTCCGGAACTGTGACGTAAACTAAACATACCCTAAATATCCTTTACATAACTTAGAAATAAGTTTCGAAGGATTCGGTATGGCAAAAACATGTTTATTCGAACTTTAGAACTAGTTACGACAAAACTGCGAAACGAACGTTAGTGACCGCCCGGATAATATTTAAATCCTGAAAATAATCTGTTATGATTAAAATTTTATTTTTAATCAGGTCCGTGTTGAAAAATAAATTAAAACGCTTAAAAACGTTATTTTTCAAGTTTAAAGCGCGTACCGCGTGTTACTACGCAACACAGTGCTTATACTGCAAAACACGGACAACGCAGCCAGTCTTGGCAACTGAAATTTAAATCAGTAATATTTTGGCTAGCTTATTTTTATAGAATAATAAAAATAATTTAGAACGCCATAAACCGGGATTTAAACACTAGATAAAATACCCAGTATCCAGTTAAACACCTGTTTTTATCTAATTTACCATCAAAATTACACTTTAACCCCTCCCCCACCCATATTTACGGTTGTAATATATGTAAGGGACCCACCATATATTTTCCAAGATTTGCAAATATTTCTTTTGATCTTGCATGAGTGTTGGATACCAAGTGTATGTGCATGCTAGCCCATATCTTCCACCATATCTTCTTATATATCTCCATAATCCTTCAAGAGATCACAACACTCAAACTCCTCTCCCTCTCTCTCCCCTTGACCGTCCCCTCTCTCTCTCTCACCATCTTCATCCTTTCTTCAATCTTGTTCTTCATATTCAAGCTCATTTCTAGCAACCTTCAAGTTGGTGTGAAGATCTAAAGGGGTTTCCAAGGTGCATTCAAGTAATTTCAAGCTTCCTATCATCAAAATCTCATCCCACAACCCACTTGAATCTTGAAGGTATAACACTTATGTTTAAATCATACTTTGATTCTTGGTTGTTCTTGATGATTTGAAGTTTCTCTTGAATCTTGGGATTTTCACTAAACTTGAAATCTAAAATGAAATGGGTCATGATACAAAAAAAATGGTGATGTATATGTATATTTATAACCGTACACATATACATATGTGTTTGATTTTTGAGCTTTGTTTTGATAAAGTACTTGTTTAAGTGTTACATGTTCTTGAATGATGGTAAAAATGCAAGTATTTGGTGATTTATGTATGATATGTTAAATGTAAATTACATCAGCAAATAAATCTGAATATATCACATATTTGATGCATTTAGATTAACATAAAATGATGATGTTATGATAATATGCTTTAGGCACTTGTACATGTGAATATATGTTGGTTTAAAGCTCAAGAAGTGATACAAAAGTGATTGTATGACAAAAATGTTTTAGATCAGGTTACAAACACTAAAAATAACATTATTTGGTATATTATAAGGACATAAAACTTTGACATAGGTTTGATAGCTTTGCATGTTGTACATATAGCTTAAAAAGTGGTAAATTATGTGAAATTTGCAAGATTTATGTGCTTTATTTAAGACCTGAACTATCATGAGTATAACCATTATTTATTCAGTAAATAACATGGGTTATGTTAAAATTTCAAGTCGTTTCGATTTGGGATGGTTCGGGTAACGTTTGATGCAAAACTATGCGGTAAAACGGTCAAAAATCGCCTTTTCGGAGGATTTTTATCAAACTGTTTTAGATCAGTAACCAAACTGATATTTTTTATATAGAAACAAGTATTTTAACTTATATTAAGGTTACTTGGTGTTTGGTTAATCATACGTGACTTCCGACGCCCAAAAATGTTACCGAATCGCTAAAATAAGTGTTTTTCGACATACACTAGAATGGGTTGTTCATGAGCAAATTTTATGTGTTACTGTCACACCCTGTCTTTTGCGGAAGCGTATGATGTGTGACTAGCTTGTTATCATTGCATTCAATCGTAATAAACAACTACATGATCAAAACGATGTTCATCCGTTCATGAAAATTTGAGTATTACAAAGACTTGTTATTTAAGTTTTCAAAACACGACCTTTGACAAGGTTACAATTCAACAAAAGTGGATGACATCTAAACTTGTAGTCTACTTCTAGTTATGACACTTGCGCCCAAGATCCATCATGTCACCTGAAATACATGTAATTTTGGAAAACATCAACATAAAGTTGAGCGAGTTCATGCGTTTTTGTATTTCACGTTTTTATACTTTGTATGAAAACATAGTATGTGTCATGTATAATTCAGGTCTTTCTTGAGTACCCCACGTATTCAAGTATAATTCCCGTTTTCTTGAGTACCCCACGTACTCAAGTATCATTCAAGTTTTCTTGTGTTTCCCCACGTTTTAAATGATTGTTTATACAAGGACATTAAGGCACGTGAGGACATAGGGAGCATTAGTATTTTCTCCCTCAAGGCATGTGAGGACATAGGGAGCATTAGTATTTTCTCCCTCAAGGCAGGTGAGGACATAGGGAGCATTAGTATTTTCTCCTTTAACTGTGTCGATTACCCTCGACTGTGTCAACTTCCCTTGACTGTGTCGATTTCCCTCGACTGTGTCGATTAACCTCGACTGTGTCGATTTCCCTCGACTGGGACACCGAAGCACTCATGAGGTCACATATGGACCATAAGTGGGGCTCGGCCGTACCCGTTAGATCTAACCCTCGTCCCTAATTAAGTATTAATGGCATCTCAATATCTAATTTAAGCTCACATGATCTAGTATTTTCTAGGCATTTCTTAATGCACATCATATTGCACTCCCCAAGAGTGCTTCTCGTATTCTCAAATCTTATTGCACTCGGTTCTCGTTCTCACCAAGAGTGCTTCTTATATTTTTACCATTTGTAAAAATTGTAATATTTGTAACATGTATTTCACCCCCGAGAGTTATAAAACCAAAAACAGTTAAAGAAAAGGGGGAGCATGAACTCACAACTTTGCGCTCCTGCGTCGTAAACTTCACCGGATTTGCTTAATTAACGTCGTAACCTATACGCGTTTTCTTAACGTTAGTCGCTAGACTTGCGTCGCACAAGTACAGTCACTCTCTTTTGTGTATATTTTCTTGTGTTAAAAATATTTTATATTTTTAACTAAATGTCTTACTTATATTATTTTCTCAAAAATAAATATAAGCTTTTTGTATTTTGCACTTTGCACCCGAATTATGTATCTTGTATGTTGTATGTGTATTTTTTTTTATGTTTATACCCCTCATGAGTATTTAGTGTATTTTTAAGTCTTAATACACTAGCACGTATAACACACACTATATACACTTAGCACAAAAGTTGGTGATAAAATAATATATATTTTTCTCTAAAAAATATACGTACTTATATCCATTTTTATTCTTGAAGAAATCCTCATTTCTTATCACCAAAAATTAGGGAAACCTTGGTAATACTTTAAATACATTTTTAGGGAATAAGTTTCCCAAAAACTTATATTTTTCTAAGTGTCAAAATTTATAAAAATTTTGACAGAGTTTCCCCTAAAAATGGAGGTTTCCCATGTTTTCAAAACATGTGTTTATTTTCTTTTAAATCGTCAACAATCATCAACAACAATTATCAACAATAATCATCAACAACAATCACTAATTTCTCCATTTCATGAACTTGAATATTTACAAAAATGTGTAGTAATTTACTAGCACATTTAGTAAGCCTTTTTATCTTTAAAAATAAGTTTAATTTCTTAAAAACTTTATTTTTAAAGAATATGAAGTTTCACAACTTCTAGTCGGTTTTTACGAAAATTATTTCTTTGTTAAAACTTTTGTTGCACAAGTGTCCACACACTTGTTTGTTCATAAAAACACCTCTACTTCATGAAAGATCCGGTTTTAAAACATGGTTTTGTCTTACAGTTGGTTCTTCGAAAATACCACTTGTAGATCTTTAGATCTACTAGTTTAGAACTCCATTTTATAAGAAAAACTATTTTTACACAAGTTCATGTTTATAAGTAGTAGAGTTCATCATCTTACCATTTTTACACTTAACCTATCACTAGTTCATGTTTCATGACCATGACCTAGCCCGGTTAGATGACGATCCGCTCTACTACTAGCATCAACTAACACAAAATAGTCATAACAAAACAAGTTTAACAAGTTTTACACCATTATACTTCTTTTATCCAACAAGTTCATCATTTTTATAAGACTTTAAACTTTGATCTTATATATTCATGACTTTTATCCGACAAATCTCTTATTAACCACTCTACACAAGAACAAGAGGATGTTTTAGAACACTTACTACTAGCACAAGGCTAGGGAAGTTCAAGAGTGCAAATGAGGTGGATAAAAGCAAATGGACAAGGTCCTTCAAGATTCGCTTGCACCGAGCTTCGTTAGTGACGTTCTTACACCTTGAATCAAGCTTGGAATAGATGGATGGTGAGCAAAAATGGTGGATGGTTGGTGGTGGTGGTGAGCCGTGAGGTAGAGAGGGAGGAAGAGAGAGTTTTGTGAAGTTGGTGATGAGTGAGAATGAAACTTATGGTTTAGTGTGTTATTCTTATAACCAAATCAAGGCTTTATCTAATGGGTTTAGTGTTTCTAAAGTGCCAACACAACCCATTAAAATATAGGGAAGAAATCCCATGAGGGATTTTGGTCTCCCAACCGTCCAACATAGGGGGGGGGGGGTCTTGGTTACATTTCAACTCCAAGTTACATGATCTAGTTACATGTTAAATGTTAGATTTAGTGTTAAGTGTGTTTATTAAATATATAGTGTGTTAGGGTGTTCGGGGACCCTAACTAGCTTAGAAAAATAAAAACAATGCTTCTAGCATTATTTTGGTGTTCCGGGTAATATCCGGTTATTCGGTTAGACACCGGTTCGTTAAAGTGCTAAATTACACTTTTTAGTGTCTTTTAAGTACCCTTCTTGTACCCTTTCAATTCCCAACACTTAGGGAAATATTCTGGATGATAAAACGAAATTTCTGCATAATATATATATGTTTAAATGCTGAATTATTGCTGAATTATACCAAATTCTGCACTTAAAGTGCGTTTCGGGTGCTTTTTAGTGCTTATTTTTGCTTTCGCAATGTCTATAAAATAAACCCTTATATGTACTCTTGGGTTTTAATGTACTTTTGTCGTCGGACCTACACCTAGGCCTCAATTCTAATGTCTGACTGCTTTCTGCAGTTCTGTTGACACGATGTGTCTTACCGGTGAGTTTACTAATATTTTTGACGCAACGCTAACATAACGTAATTCTTGTAGCATATATCATGCATGAATTCACTTGTATGGAATTCAGAAATTTATTTGTCTGGTAAACCAGATCATGCACAGTCATTTAAGCACAAATTACTGTTCATTTCGTGTACGGAATGTACGGAAAAGTGACGGTTGTCACAGTCTCCCCCCGTTAAAAGAATTTCATCCCGAAATTCAAGCGATGCCATCGGTCGCAGGGGAGTTGTGAAACCAATATGGTCACTTAGATTCATGATTTGTCTTTATGTTCCCATGAAATCTCTGGGTCATGTCATGAATTCTATCATACTCAAGTAGATCAATCATGTCTTTTCTGTATCTTGTGGACTCTTGGTCCATAACCTCAACAGGTTTCTATAGTATCCCGGACTCTTGGTCCAAAACCTCAACAGGTTTCTATAATATCACGGACTCTTGGTCCAAAACCTCAACAGGTTTCTATAATATCACGGACTCTTGGTCCAAAACCTCAACAGGTTTCTATAGTAATTCTTGTCGTTTGTCATTGACGTGAATTTTATTTGTGGGAACAACGACTGTCCCTTGAGTCAGACTCCTCTAACGATTAGACACATGAATGTGTCGCGATCACTACTGATCTTCTTCTGGGAGTTTCATCTTGTGAGCAAAGGTTCTGATCCCTACACCGGGGATTCAACCTTTTCGTTTTCCAACTCACACTACGCCTTCTCTAGGCGAGGCTCTCATTTTAGTCATACTTCTTGTCTCATATTCTTACGATTTATGCCGCTCATCGGCGTAATCTTTCTGTATTCTGCGGGCTGTCCTGATATGATCACATATCTGAAGGATCTGGCCTCTAGTTTTCCTGGGCCATCTCGGGCCAGTTGATTGTTTATTTCTGGTCTCTGTTCAACATGACGGAAATTTACTCATTATGTTCCGTCTAAAGCTTTACACGAAGCGGTTTAGACGGCGGTGTGATAGATACCGTTGTAGGAAAACTCCACTAAGGGCAAGTGAGTGTTCCGACTTTTCATCAAAGTTTATCACACAAGCACGTATTGTGTTCATACAGTCCGCATCGTTCAGCAGCTCAGTTCATATTCGAGTTCTTACGATCATCGGTGTGCTGCAACCCTTGTGATCAGTAAAGATCGTGCAGCGTTTTCTTTCAGGTAATGACGTCCAGTTTGCGGCGCGCAATTACTGTATCTATCTCAAGGCCTTTTCTCATGATTCCTTAATCGATGTGCCGCTACGCAATGTTGTGGTCTCGTTGCATCGACGTACAATCGAGACTTTGTCGAGAGACGTCACATAATTGCAACTCTAGCTCCTTAGCTCTTGGTTGCAAGGTTGGCGTGAATTTCGTTCTTATCCACCATGTATCTTAAAGTTCTCCCTTCGCGAACTCGAAATCCGCTTTCCGTCATCATTGCACATAACTGTGCTTTCTCTAAGAGTTGCAAGGTAAATTGCGGCTGTTGCTCACGACCTTCCTTGGTCGTTGGCCATATAAGAATGTAGTCAATAAGTATATGGCTTATCCAGGTATGGCTCACACGTTTGATTCATGAGGTCCATGAATATTGTCGATGCATGTGTCAAGCCAAATGATACGACAAGGATCTCGTAATGCTCGAAGCAAGTCCTAAGGGTCGTTTTAGGGATATTTCCACTTGTATTCACAGTGGAGGACCTCTTGTCCTCAAGTTGATCTTTGAGTGGTAACTGGAACCTTACGATTGGCTCATTTGTGTCATCAGTCCTTGGCAAAGGATTCTGATTCTCACTTTTCTAAAGTTCATGTAAAGTGGAGACTACCAACTTTCTCCTTGGCTCCTTAACTAAGGATGTCATGTCTTTAATTTCCTCTGTCTAACCGCTCTTGCAGTTGTATCAGAGGTTCATGATTCGCTGGTGAAGCTAGTCGGTATGGCGTCATTCGTCACTGGTGCTGCTCCTGGCATGCGATTTATCCTGAACTCTTCTCGTCGCTATGGAGAGGCGTTCCTGGCAAGTCTTCCGAAAAGGCTACTGGGACATCTTCCGTAACGGGGATGTTCTCAGGCTCTGCAGTCTCCTCGGAGGCGTTTCTATGCCTCTTCGACCAATAAGGGATGTCGTAGATCTGCCGCCTTGTGGGGTCTAGCATCCTTGCACCTATCGCAGGGAGTTTGGGTTTCATCATTCGCAAGAGGGATGCGACTGATTTTCTCATATCAAACGACGTCAGCTGTATACTTGGATTTCTGATCCATGCTGACTATCATATTATGACTTCGCGAGTCAAGGGTAACAGAAGGTTCCGGCCTTCTGAGTCCCTAAATGCAATCCTCAGTTGCTTCGACTGTTTAAACTAGCCTTCTTTATGCCCATTTCTAAGGAATACGGGACGTCTATTTTACTAGGCCAAGCGGTTTCTTAAGTTCTAAGCATGCAAGGTTAAAGTTGATGCCAGTATTAATTAAAAGTAGATGCATAGGGTTGGTTAATAGGGGACGTACCCGTAACCGCATCTGGATCCTGGCGTGCTTCACGCGTTTCGATCGTGAAAACCCTTCCTTGCTTGTTTCTTCTCAGGGCAATTCTTCCTAAAGTGCCCTGGTTCACCACATTTGTAGCAGCCTGGTATTCTCTTATTTCTTCCATCTGGGTCCTTCGCCCAACAGGCGTCCTTGCTGTGCCCTTCTTTTCCACACTTTCCACACTTAGGCCTCAGACATCGACCTTCATGGTGAAAATTGCATTCTCCGCACTTCGGCTTAGTTCCCGAGTAGATTTTACCACCGGCCTTATAAGTGGCTCCATCAGTTTTCCTGTCATGCGGTGGTTTTACCTTCTTTCTTTTGCCTATTTTAGAGCTTCCATAGTTGACTTGGGTGCTCATCTTTAGGTTTGAGGACTTCCTCTTCTTGTTGCTTGACGACTCCACATGAGTCTCTTTCTTGTTATCCGCAGATTCCGAAAATTTTCCCGCACGAAGAGCTTCTTCAGTAAGGGTGACACTCATATCGATAACCTCTGCAATGGTTGAGGGCTTTGAGGTAGTAACCATGCTCCTGATCTGAGGTGCAAGTCCCCAAATGAATCGTTCAACCCTTTTGAATTCCGGTTTGACTAAGTAGGGGACGACCCTAGACAAGTCGTGAAATCGTTGGGCGTATTCAGGAATCTTCGGTCCATCCATTTTCAAGTTCCAGAACTCCACCTCAATCTTCTGGATTTCAGCCCTAGAACAGTATTTCTTTTCCATCATTTCCTTGAGCTCGTCCCAGCTTAGTGCATAAGCAGCATCCGCACCAAGGGTTTGAACCTGAAGGTTCCACCAGGAGAGTGCGCCATCTACGAATAACCCTGAGATATAAGTAACACTCTGTCGGCGCGAACAGTTACTCATTCTTAGAACTGAGTCAGTCTTTTCTGTCCAACGAACAAATGCAACGGCGCCTCCTGTTCCGTCAAAGTTTAATGGTTTGCAGTCCAGGAACTGCTTAAAGGTGCAGCTAGTTGGAGGGTTATTTTCGGTAGTGCCATCGCTGTGCTTAGAGCGGAGGGCTTCATGTCGCGCAATTGCCTGTGAGATGCATTCTTGCAGCTCGGCTTCTGTCCTTGGCAACGTACTGGTGTTTGTGTCTCGCCTGGGCGGCATTCTCTTCTGCCAAAATGGTATGAAGTAGGTTAGACAACATTTCAATTGTCTATGAGATACATAGCACCATAAGCCATTATGTAATCACCCAATTTCACACGTATATATAATCAGTGTATAAGCGAGGAAATAGTTATTGAGCCTTCACATAGGCTTGCCAACTTGGCTTATTGTTTGAAATGAACTCGAGGCTACATCGCCTTGGTCATTCAAGTTTCAGTTATTTCCTGCTACATTGGTTTTCTTAGGTCTTTAGCTTTACTGGTGCGTATATTTCCCCTTTGATGGGGTTGTTTGTGTAGAGGTGATAGGGAGTGTATCGTCACTGATTCTTCCTGAATGTCATTCCACCTCTCTTGCTTAAACATCGTCTTCACAAACGTCTCGTATGCAGGTAGAAGTGTCAGTCACGAAGTAGGCTAAGACAGGCTTCCTACTTTCTAACGTGCTAAAGCACTGATCTATGTGTTGATCTACCAGATGAAGGTGAGGACTGTGACAATCCGAGCTTCCAAGGTTAGTAATGTGTGATCTTGCGAATCTAACTTCCCG
>JARYGA010060050.1:0-47979 GCA_030545235.1 Helianthus tuberosus
ACGGGTGTTAGGGTATTCGGGGACCCTAACTGGCTCAGAAAAAGGTAAATAAGGAAAATAACAATATTTTCATGTTCCGGGTAAAGTCCGGTTGTTTGGTTGGATAGTAATCCGTTAAAGCGTTACTAAAGCTTTAAAGTGTCGTTAATACCCTTTTTAGTGACACAGCTTATTCCTGACACTTTGGAAAGTGTCTAGTAATATTTTTCTCATGTTTTGGCACTTTATTAGTTAGCTAAAAGCTGAATTGTTATGTAAAGTGCTGAATTTTGTACTTTAAGTACGTTTTAGGCACATCCAGTCACTGTGACTTATCCCTAGAGACGCAGTTCTACAACCCTTATATCCCTACACTCACCATTAGTGTAGCAAAAATATTTCTGGCTCATACAGGCCTTAGAGGCAGTGTTTGCCTGATGCTGGCTTTATCAGCATGTTCAGTAGGTTATCCGTTATAGTGCTACTGTGCTTTTTGTGCATCATGTTTGTCACTAGGGTTCAACATGTAAATAATGTAGTGACGATAAGTAAAGTATGATGCAAGTAAGTACATGTATCAGCTATCAAGTAGCAGTTCATCAGCTAGTTCAAACAAGCACAGTAATTAAGCAGTAATTAATCAATAATTAAGTCGTACGGATGCCTGGTTTAGTGAGGGTTGTCACAAAAATATGGTTGTCTCTCTCAACAGGGGCAAGCTCTTTACGTATTCCCATATTTACCATGTCTTTACGGACATTTATCCCATCTTTCGTTTTACCGGGAATATTTAACAATAAGCCCAACAAGCTATCACATACGTTTTTTTCGATATGCATAACATCTAGGCAATGTCTAACATCTAAATGTTTCCAGTAAGGTAATTCCCAAAAGATTGACTACTTTTTTCCAAATAACATCTTTCTCAACGCGAGTTCTTTTTCCCAACACAGTTTTTTTTTCCAAATACAGTTTTTAAATTTTTAACTCTTGAAAATGCATCAAATCGTTTCCTTATCTTTCGGTGCTCGGTACTACCATCAAACTCTTCCTTTTTCTCTCGATAAATGTGACCATCTGGAAGGAATCTTCGATGTCCCATGTATACAGTTTTTTTGCATTTTTTTAAAAATACTGAACTTGTCTCATCTTCACAAACAGGACAAGCTTTCTTACCTTTCGTCTTGTACCCTGAGAAGTTACCGTACGCAGGAAAATCACTTATGGTACAAAAAATCATGGCCCGTAATTTAAATTGTTCTTTCTTGTAAGCATCATACATATCTACACCTGAACTCCATAGAGTTTTTAAGTCTTCAATTAAAGGAGACAAATAAACATCAATATCATTACCAGGTTGTTTCGGACCCTGAATCAACAAAGACAACATAATGTATTTTCGTTTCATGGCTAACCACGGTGGAAGATTGTAGATACATAAAAGAACCAGACACGTACTACGGAGACTACTCATGCTCCTGAAAGGATTGATTCCATCTGAACTAAGTCCAAACCGTATGTTTCTAATCTCTTCTCCAAATTCTGGATACATGTTATCAATGTTTCTCCACTGAGGTGAATCCGCCACGTGTCTTAATTTTCCATCATTCACACGCTCATCTGAATGCCAACGTAATAGTTTTGCCTCTTTTTCGTTTGAAAACAGACGTTTCAATCTCGGTATGATGGGAAAATACCACAACATTTTAGCTGGTGACCCATTTTTTGTCACATCATCGTCAACTTCATCGGTTTCTTTTTTACGTTTATACCTCGATGCATTACATCTAAAACATTTATGTTCATTCTCGAACTCATTTCTATACAACATACAATCATTTGGACATGCATGTATTCTTTCAATTTCTAATCCCATAGGACACATCAACTTTTTTGCTTGGTATGTCGAAAGCGGTAACTCATTACCTTCCGGAAGCATGTCGTGCAAAAGCACTAATAAATTTGTGAAACTTTTATCACTCCATCCGTTTTTTGACTTTAAATGAAACAACTTCAACGCAACATTAAGTTTCGAAAATTTTTCACAACCGGGATACAACGGTTTTCCTTCTTCTTCAAAGAGTTGTTGTAATTTTTCTTGATCATCCGCACCAATATTAGTCTCTAAATCATGAAACATTTCATTTAAGTTGTCATTGGGGTCATTAAAATGGTCATTATCGTCATCAATATTTGAATCATTGTTCTCCCTATTATCATCATCTAGATTGATTGACGTTGTGCTAGTGTTGGTAAGTGATTCCCCATGCATTGACCAACATGTGTATCTAGGCATAAAACCACGTGTAATCAAATGAAACTGTATCTCTTTGATATCATTAAATCTTTTGAAATTTTTACAAATTGTACAAGGGCAACAAATCAATCCACTTCCACTATTCAACCGATGTGTTTCGGCAACCCTAAGAAAATTTCAAACACCATCTGTATATATCGAGCTTGTACATGTGGTATGGTACATCCAGTAAGCACGATCCATCTGCAAATTAAAAATAAACAAATAAATCATATAATTGCATATATATACACACACATATATGGTGTAAACTAGTGTTCTAAAGCGGTGGATCCTAACCCACTTTTTGAATATTCTATCTCATATGTATATATTTTAACGAGTTGACTATTTAAGAAAAAATCGACAGCATTTCGCCTTAACTCCCCAAGTATGGGTATAACCCGCAAACTCGAAGGAGCTAAGGCGAAATGCTACCGATTTTTTCTTAAACAGCCAACTCGTTAAAACATATACACATCCTAATGAGATAGAATATTCAAAAAGCAGTCCCAAAATGGGGACAATCCGAAATTTATCTCTATTAGATAAATTTCGGACGGGTATACTCTAAAGGTTATCTAGACGTATATGCATACAACAATATATATATATATATATATAACACGTATAATAAATACATATACTTACATACTATAGAATATATATATCAATAACAATTCATAACCAATTAATATATAAAATCAAAAAAATAATAAAATTTATAAACAATAGATGCAATATGAATAAACTTGTCGTACCTTTAATTTGTTGATAGAACTACAATTCTTCAATTTTTAACTGTAATTAACAACATAAATTCAATTAATATATAAATGAAACTAGGTTTATCACCCTAGCCACGTTGCGGCAAACTTCTTTTGTTATTTAATATGTGTTTACATATGTTTTAAAATCACTATGAGGGCGTTGCACACGGAACCACTAACAAAAATAAAAAGAAAATGTAAAAAACTGTAAAAAAATAATCGAAAGAAAATAAACCAAAAAAGTTGTATGTTAATGATGTTGTTCGTATGAAACCCGTGGTCAGAGATGAGCAAATAATATTGGGTACAGGTACCGAATTTCCCGAACAGAAGGATCCTAAGTACCAATTCGGTACCGACTTTTATATGTTTTAAAATCACTACGAGCGCGTTGCACACGGAACCACTAACTTTTTGTTTCTCTTTTAAAATCACTTCGGATGGCTTGTCGACTCCAAGGGACTCCGAGATTTCAACATAACTTTTTGTTTCTCTTTTATTCCTGTAAATTGTAGGCAATAAAATGAGGCTTTACACTAAGTATTCAAGATCAAAGAATCAAGTTTTACCCCACTTTGGTGTCGAAAAATCCGCATAAATATTTTCTTAAGTCGCCATAGTTTGTATATCCAAATATTAGCCGTTGTGCCAATCTGCTACCACTCGAATAAATGTACACCTGAATTAAAACAAAGACATAGCCCGTTAAGGCTGAAACCACAGTTGCAAAACAGGTTCGGGTCAAAAGTCAAAACAGTAAACTTTTAGTTGGAACCTACCTTGACACCAGAAGCATGCCATCTTTCAAAAGTTTGAACAACATCATCATAAACAACACCTTTTATTTCATTTTTCTCGAACCCGGTGCGCCAAATGTGACCCTGCATTATTGAGTGTTAGTAGCGGGGTCCTGACTCTTGATGGAAGAATTGTTTAATGAATGATGTTCATGATTACCTGCAATTGTTTTAGTGAAGTAATTTTCCTGTCGGCTTTTATCATTTCTTCAACATTAGTGACCAAAGCAGCAATCACCTCTTCTTTGCCTGCATCATCTGATGGAACAGGAACCGCACCCACAACTCCGTTTTGTAAATCATCTTCTATCTTCAAGAAAAATCACAATGGGTTGGTCAAGCGGATTGTATGACGGTTACAGGTCAAGTTGGGTTATTTTACTTATTTTTCTGAATAAAACGATTAAGAGAGTTTTGACTTTTAAGCATTGAAATTACACTATAGGAGACTTTTACTTGTTTGACGAGTTAGAGAAAAAAACATAACCCAAATCGAGTTGTTTATAAGTAAATGGGTCGAAACTAAAACCTCCAATGAAGTCTGTCGGGTTTATTGGGTCTTACTTGAGAGCGTAACAAGTTGATATCATCTTTAGTATCAGCCATATCATATGTTTCTTCCAAATGCATGCGCACATTGTCACGCGCATATGGGAAAAGAACATCAGTGACAAATGAAATAGGCGTAGTTGTCCCTTCAATGTCCAAAACAACACAACGCTACAAAAAAAAAATAACCATTATATTTTTGGGTATGCTCCTACTGTATAGTGATGGTATTCTGCCTGAAATTAAAAAGATAATGACTTTAACAAAACCATATGCAGAAAATAGTGTTTGGGTATGCTCCTACTGTTTGATGTTGTAATAATACGATGTATCATGTATGAGTGTTCGAAAACTTTTGATTATTTAAGAAATTAGCAGATAAAGTGACCAGAAAAGTAAAAACTCAAAACAAACCATAGTTTCAGACCTGCACAGCTGTCATTTTTGGGTATGATTCAGTTTGTTGACCATGAGAAAAGTAATAGCTCAAAACAAACACTAAAGATGCATCATATAAGAATAAGTATTACAACCAAGTTCAAGAAGCATACAACTATCCTTGGCAAAGCAAATCTACGCGTTTAAATTTGGGTCATGATGGGTAATCGTGATTACATATTGGATCACTTTGGGCCCTACATAATTTATAAGTGGGTTGATATGGGCAGAATGAGCAAAAGGCCTAATACCATAGAATACACAGATGAAAATAAACCATGGGTCATAACGACACAGTCACTTCTTTTTTCATCTAGGTATCGTTATTTTGCCATAGGCTCATCCTCATTGCCGTTGTTGTTCATCATGAGTAAGTTTCTCATTGTCGTTCGCTTTTATCGGCTAGTTTTCCTCCATTTTGGACATACTAATGCTTTAATATTGTTAAATTTAAACATAATGTTGCTGCCATATTTGTCCACATGGAATTAAGATTTGACCACACCAGTATCCAAATATATAATCTCATAAACATACTCAAAAACCAGTCATCAATAATACTTATTTATGCATACCTTTCATATTTAGTAAAAAAAAAAAACAACCAAATTAATCATTTTTAAAATGACCCATTTCAACCCGTTTCCATTTTTGTCAAAACCCGTTCTCGCCCGAACCAAAATGACATTATTCTAAAACTACACATTCTAACCCGTTACTCCAACGACCCGACCTTCCCATTTTGCCAGGTCTACATAAACATGGATGTTGAATGTAAAGTGACAAAATAGATGTCGAATGATCAGCTTAAAACAGACATAAAGATGGTAAATTCCAACAAATTTAAGACAATTATTGAAAAATTGAAATCTGCTGCAAGTACCTTAGTGAAAAGAGGGGCACATTTGGGAGATTTGTGGGAGAATGGGGAAAACAGGATTGATGGAATTGGAGTTGGAGATAACACAAACATGTCGTCTTCTACCCTTGTTTACTTATGGATACACCTATATATTCATTCATAAAACCCCAAATTGTTATCTTTTTACTTGCGATTACAATAAATAAAATCAAAATATTTTCAAGAAAAATAATCGCCACACAATTTTTTTATTTATTTTTGGGTTGGGATATAAACAAATTTACACGTGTATGTAAAAGGGAGAAGGGTACCGGAGGGGGATGATCGGAATTTGAAAGCTGATACATCATCTCATCTTTCTGGTAAGCCTGTTTTGAAATTCGTATGGCACTTAACGGATGCGTTGATGATTAAGGATGGTGATTCAACTTCCATTCCGATACAGTGATTCTCAAACTAATCAGAACCCAGGATCTTTAAGCAAACTGTAGAAGAGAACCGGAGCTGGGTATGTGCCTGTCGCCGGAGCTCACTCCGGTGGTCGGAGTTGCAAGAGGGAGAGAGGCAGAGACTTGGAGCATGTTTGGCTAAGCTTTTTCTACCAACTTATTGACTTAATCAAAAAGCTAATAAGGAGTTTTAGTGTTTGGCAAATGCAAAAGTCCTTTTCAAAATGACTTTTTGAGAAGGAGAAAAAATCATCAAAAAGTCATTTTTGAAAAGTTAGAATGTTGTGACTTTTTGAACTAACTTATTGACTTATTAGCTTTTAGTCATTTTACATCAATAAGCTAAGCCAAACACTTTTTAAAAAAAAACTTATTGACTTATTGGCTTTTCCCACCCCATAAGCTAATCCAAACACTTTTTTTAAAAACTCCTTTTCAAAAAGTCATAAGTTAATAAGTCATTTTCCCAAAAATCCTTTTTAACTTAAATAAGCTTAGCCAAACATGCCCTTGGTGTGTGGCTGAACTTGAGAGATGTGTGTTAGGGTTTCTTCAAGAGATGCGGAGAAGAAATGTAGGAAGCGTCGACTTTTGACTATTCAATAGGTTTGTCACGTGGCTAAGAGTACTATTCATAACTCATAAGGGTGTAAGGAGTGGTTAAACACTTTGGAGTGGCAAACCAAAAAACCGACCAATCAGAGCGCGCCATGTCAACCAGTCAAAATTGTTTAAACTTTGGTGAAAAGTGTTGGCAATGGTTTAGACACTTGATGAAATGGTAAACTATTTTTTTTTTAAAAGGAAAAAGTTGTGATTGGTTGAGATAGGAATGGACCCCACCCACAATACCTCCCTCTCTCTCCTTCCTCCCTTCCCCGAATCGGTAATGCCTCACCGATTGAACACCCATTTCGTCAAACACTTCATGTGGCAAAGGGTTGGCATTGGTTTGCCACACTTTACCGAATGGGTTTACCGAAGCCCACTCCGAACACCCTAAGATTGTGTTTTTAATATATAGGATAATTAACCAAAAGTAAAAATGTATCAACAATAAATGAATTTTTTTACCTACCTTAAAGTTGAAGATTTCCGTATATACAATTAACAGATAATCAATTAATATATATATAAAATTAACTAAAAGTAAAAAATGTAAAAAAGTAAAAGTTAATACCTTAGATGGGTTGTTGAATGGATCGAAGCCTTGAGAATGATTGATGATTGTAAAATTGATGAGAAAATGTGGGTTTTGCTTTGAAAGTTTCACACTGCCGTAGTAATTAAATATCTAGGTTTTGCTTTGAAAGTTTCAAAAATAGCCTCACCTTTTTAGGTTATAGATAAGGTTACTTTGATAATAAAAACATAATACATGCACGTGTCCACACTCCAAAAGCATAACCGCCCCAAAATAGCACCACCCCCTATTTAATTAACTCTTTTGTTTTAAACCGGCCCAAATAGTATCATCAACACCTTCATACATTAGCATCATCAAAACCCGTATTGTAGATATTAGTATCTTTAACACCATCATCATTAAGATTAACATCTACATACTAACATTATAAGAAACACGAGTTGTAAAGCGGGTCGCATAGCAAGCGAATTCATAATTCACGCGGACCTCCCCGGACAAAATATACGTAATTTGGGTTGGGCATTTAATTAGGTTGGGATGTATTTTAACATAATTGCATTCCATATTCCAAACAGTGGGTTTTGATTTATAATCCAAACTTCATGGAGTGAAGAACACGATCAAGGTCAAGAACAAGAGATCCAACATGATAGTATAGTTGGTGTGTTCCTTAATTGTAAACATCTACCACCAACTTCATGTGTGTAACTTGTAGCATGTGATCACTACCCAACATGTGAAAAGTGTAAAGGTGATCATTGTCTTCTTAGTGAGATGTTAAAGTGCCGATCGATGCCAAGTTTAGTGAATATGATGATGCTATCACTTATTATCACTACCTTTTTCAGTGAGATAACAATGACCTCTATCGGCTTTGAGGGAGGAATTTAGTGGATGGCAAACTTTTGATTGAGGAACAAGGAGTAGACGACATACACTGAATGCTAACATTCACCAAAACCATTATACATCCAGTGTAATTTTTTCCTTATTTCTATAGATACTTGAAAATCATATAATATTTCCAATAATAAAATAAATGTTGTTAAAAACCGAAACTAATTTTAAAAACAACTTGTTTAGCCCATCTAGGTTCTTACACGCTTGATTATCCGAACCTGTTCACCCACATCGAAACGAACATCCAAAATATTACATATATTATTAACTGACGACGGGCTAATGGGAAATCCCATTTTACCCGCTTTTGGCTGTCTTCACGCAGGCCCAACAAGACATAAGCCCAACAATTGCTTATCTTGCCCATTAAGGCTCTCCTTTTACTAAACAAGCGGGAAACTAGGATCAGAGGGTGCAGACCGCATTTAATGTCCGATTAGAAAGGGATCTTTGGCTGGAAATTGTACTTCCTAGCCGGAAGTATTTAATGAGGCTGCCATCTTACCGTTGGGGGTCAGACACGTGTCTGAGCCCCCCAAAGACCCTTAGAACCCGTCGGATCATCTTGTCAAAATATCTCACATGAAAGATAAGGGCTAGAGATTATATAAGGAAAGGAAGGAACGATCATAAGGCGGACTCAAGGTATCACATTAAAGGCTCTCTCATTTACTCCTCTCTCAATTATTCTTCCGACCAATATTCTCATACATTAATCACACACACATTTATTGGATTCACACCTTAGAGGAAACATTCCGGTGATCACACTCATCGGGAGAAACTCCTCTAACTCTCCGGCAAGTTTACTTATTCTCACGCCGGAGCTTGGTCACGGATCCCTCTCCCGGGGCCCTCCGTGACGAGGCTAACGGTTTACTTTTTTGTAGCAACAAGGACCGGGATATCTTGACGTCAGCGAAGATCCATTGAACGTCAACCGGGATTTGGGTATTCGATATTGGCGCCATCCGTGGGACCTAGTCTAGCTAGTGTTTCCACACAGAAACTCCGACATCGAGATAACCCATTTGGCAAGAAGCAACATGGCAACCCCACCAGGATCGCGTACCATCCAAATGGTACAGAATGATCATGATAAAGTCACAGTAGAGGACATAACTCATGAGGAAGAAAATGAGAATCAAGTGGAGATCCTGGAAAGGGAGGAGCCCACCACTCCCGATTTCGTTGCCATGCACAAGGAAAAGTTAAAAAAGTGTCTCGAAGATTTAGAAAGACAAGAAAAGCTTGACAGCCTCAGGGCTAGACTGTCCTTCGACACACCCTCTAATCAGGAAGGGGTGGATCCACAAAACAAAAGTAGTGGGAATGACCCACTTGAAACTTTCATGACGGCCCTCAGGCAGATGTCCTCGGAAGAGAGGGAGGATCTCATCACAGGAAAGAGACCGAAAGGAAAAGAAAAAGAAAAGGAAAACCAAAGCGATGATGGTCTGAATCAACCCTACCTCCCACGGGACTTGGCCGAGATCTCAAAGTTCACCAGGAGGATTGCAGAAGCACCAATGCCCCCTAAGACGAAGCTGCCCCCAAACTTCGACCGGTACGATGGAACAAGAGACCCTGAGGACCACCTCCATGCCTTCAGAGGTGCAGGACAACTGGGGCGGTGGCCCATGCCAGTTTGGTGCCATATGTTTGTGCAGACCTTGACGGAAGGAGCCAGGCTCTGGTTTGACAGCCTCCCTCCTGGAGGGATTGACAGCTATGAAGAGCTAAGTGAAAAGTTCCTGAGAAATTTTGGTCAACAAAGAAAAGTGGTCAAGAACCCAAACGAAATTTTGCACATAAGGCAGAGGGACAATGAGCGAATAGACCAATACATGGAGAGGTTTGTCAAGGAAAGCATGAACATCAAGGACGTCCCGGAGGTCATGAAGATCAGCAGTTTCATTAACGGATTAAAACTTGCACAGCTATGCGAGAAGCTGGGAGAAGAGTTCCCACATTCGTTTGACAACCTCATGGACAGAGTCAGAGCCTTCGTCAGGGGCAAAGACACAGTCAGCAAGGCCAAGGAGATGGACACCCCACCCAGGAGGGTCACCCCGGCTGCAAAACTTCCCGAAAAAGGTACGCCTTACTCAAGAAAACCAGCTTTTGATAGAATGATGCATGATAGAACGAGGCCCTGGTATTCCCCATACAGGCCTCGGGGGAGAGGCCCACCCCCTACTCCGACAGCTTCACCCCTCTCACCAAAACCCCAAGTGAAATACTGGCCACTGAGAGGGTAAAGAACTCTTTCCCAAGGCCACCACCCATAAAACATGGGCCAAAGGCACAACCAAATGAGTACTGTGACTTTCACAAGGGGTTTGGTCATAAAACTGATGATTGCATGTACCTAAAAAGGGAAATAAAGGCCGCAGTGAAAACAGGGAAACTGGCCCATTTGGTTAGAGAAATTAAGGAAGGAGGGGGGACCGCAAAGGGAAAGATGTGAGGGAGCCTGGAAGGGCAGACGTAGATATGATCCGAAGGAGGGATGAACTTGATACCACTAGAAGTGTAAAGGCCAGAATTATGGGCTCCCCGAACCACATGAAAGCTCCCATCCTGATGCCATACCTGGAGGAAAACGAAGTGCAGCGACTCCCTCTCAACATCTCAGCCATAATAGCTGGACACAAGGTAGCCAGAATACATGTGGACGGGGGATCTGTAGTGGAAGTTATATATGAGCATTGTTTCCTCAGATTTGACAGGGATGTAAGAGATAGGCTCGAGGAAGACTCTATCCCCCTAGTAGGTTTCAATAACAATGTGTCACACCCCCTGGGAAATATCAGACTCCCATTTACAGTCGGGGTAGGGGATCGAGTTCGAACTATAAACCTAACTTTCACGGTGGTCCGAGCACCCTCAAAATACAATGCAATCCTGGGAAGACCTGGGATCGGGGATCTGCAAGCACAAGCATCAACCCCACACGGAGCTCTGGTGTTCCAGACGCCAAAGGGCTTGGCTTGGGTGAAATCTGCATACGAAGTAATTTCCTCCGTGTCTGAGGGGGAAACATCTGAGAAACCCCAAAAAGATGGGGTCGAAGAGTGGGTGCTTTGCGATAGGTTCCCGGAGCAGATGGTTAAAGTAGGAAGCCACCTGAGTGACAAGTGCAAGAGTGCTCTCAAGGAACTGCTCCTTCTTAACATAGATGTGTTTGCATTTCAACACGGAGACATGACGGGAATTCCAAGTAGCTTGACTGAACACCGGCTCAACACATATACCTGGGCAAAGCCAGTCAGGCAAAAGAAACGGAGTATGGGCCCCAATAAGAGGAGGGCCGCCTGTGAAGAAACCAGGAAACTGCTTAGAGCCGGAATAGTAAGGGAAGTAAAATACCAATCTTGGGTTGCCAACCCGGTTATGGTCCAGAAAAAAAGATGGAGGATGGAGGATGTGCATTGACTTCCAAGACTTGAACAAAGCATGTCCCAATGACTGCTACCCCTCCCAGAGATAGACGTTCAAGTGGACTCCTTATCCCAGTATCCCCTGAAGTGCTTCTTGGATGCCTACAAAGGGTACCATCAAATACAGATGTCAATGGAGGACGAGGAAAAGACAGCCTTCATCACAGACGAGGGGACATTTGCTATACCAAAATGCCCTTCGGACTTAAAAACGCTGGTGCCACCTATCAAAGGTTCATGAATGCCCTTTTCAGGGAACAAGGGGGATGAAACCTGGAGGTATATGTTGATGACATTGTTATCAAAAGCTTGGCCAAAATGGCCATGATAGATGACATAGCCGAGACCATTCGAACCATGCAAGATGTGAATATGAAACTGAACCCCGGGAAATGCTACTTCGGGGTAGAAGAAGGAACATTCCTGGGGGTAATAGTTACCAAGAGAGGAATCAAAGCCAACTCGAAAAAAACTCAAGCCGTAGCCGAAATGCGATCGCCCAGGTCCCTGAAAGATATTCAACAGCTGAATGGAAGATTAATCGCCTTAAACCGTTTTCTGTCAAAAGTAGCTGACAGGACCCTTCCCTTCATGAAGCTGCTGAAGGACTGCCTCCAAACAGACAAGTTCAGATGGACCCCCGAGGCAGAGACCGCTTTTCGAGAAATGAAGGATTATATTTGCAAGCTCCCAACTCTAGCCACCCCGGTGCCTGGGGAAGATCTGCTGTTGTATTTATCCGCTTCAAAGACAACCATAAGTGCAGTTATGATGGTAGAACGGGAAGGGAAGCAGATACCAATATACTTCATCATCAGGACCATCAAAGGTCCCGAGGAACGCTATATGCCCCTGGAGAAGTTGGCTTTATCTCTCGTTTTCGTGTCCCGGAGACTCAGGAGGTACTTCCAGGGACACAAGGTTACCCTAATGACAGATCAACCCCTCTAAAAAGTGCTAAGAAGGCCAGAGTTGTCGGGACAACTGGCCAAGTGGGCAGTCGAGTTAGGAGAACACTCCTTGGAATTCAAAGCTAGAACCGCCATGAAAGGGAAAATACTGGCCGACTTCTTGGCAGAGGTCCCTGAGGATGAAGAAAAGGAACTTTTAAAGTGGGAAGCTTTAGAAAAAGAAGAGAAAGGGAAGGAAGATGAGGCAGTGTGGAAGTTGCTTACAGACGGGGCCTCCAGCGAAGAAGGTAGCGGGGCGGGCATTACACTGATCAGTCCTGAGGGGGTTGAGCTAACCTATGCCATCAGACTGGACTTTGAAAATACCAACAACACCGCAGAATATGAAGCCCTTTTAGCAGGGATGAGGCTAGCCAAAGAGATGAAAGCAAAGCATGTGTAAGCTAGCACTGACTTACAGCTGGTGGTCAAACAATACCAAGGAGAGTACGAGGCTAAAGACAACACAATGGCTCGATATGTGGCAAAGGTAAAAGAGACGGCCAAGGCGTTCAAAACCTTCAAGCTAGAATACACCCCCCACGGGAGAAACAAAAAATCTGATACCCTCAGCAAGCTGGTCTCTGTGGCATTTGACCATCTAGCAAGGTAAGTCAAAGTGGAAGTCCTGACTTCCCCCTCTCTTGACACAACTGAAGTAGCCACGATCGAGAATATACAAGAAACATGGATGACACCAATCATAAGGTTCCTCAAGGACGGAACATTACCCGAGGGAGACTGGGCAGCCAGGAAAGTAAGAGTCAAAGCCTTACAATATGAGCTGATCGATGGGGAACTTTACCGAAGGTCATACCTGGGCCCATCCCTGAAGTGCGTTGATAATGAAGAAGCAAAGTATGTGATTAGAGAAATACATGAGGGGATTTGTGGGATGCATTCGGGGCCAAGGACAGTAGTGGCAAAGGCAATGAATGCGGGATTTTATTGGCCTCGAATGTATGAGACAGCATCAGAAGAAATCAAAAGATGTGAAAATTGTCAGATCCATGCCCCTATGACGCACCACCACAAGCACCCAATGATCCCTGTTTCAACATCTTGGCCCTTCCAAAAGTGGGCCATCGACATAATCGGGCCCTTCCCAGAAGGCCCGGGAGGGGTTAAGTACGTGGTGGTTGCCATCGATTATTTTACCAAGTGGATAGAAGGAAGACCCTTGGCAAAAATAACGGGGGAGCAGATGAGACGATTTGTACTAGATAACATCATTTGCAGATATGGGGTCCCGAAGGAACTGGTAAGTGACAATGGTGTCCAATTTGTTGGGAAACCCTTCAAGCCATGGTGTGAGGAGATGCACATACATCAAGTGTTTAGTTCTATCACCCATGCCTAAGGCAATGGGCTAGTGGAGAGGGCAAATCAAAGCGTTATCAAGGGAATGAAGGGGAGACTTGGAAGAAAGCAAAAAGGATGGTTGGAGGAATTACCATTTGTGCTATGGGCATACAGAACCACCCCTAAGGACTGCAATGGGGAAACTCCTTTCAGCTTAACTTACGGGACGGAGGCGGTCATCCCGGCTGAAATATGGTCCCCAACTGCCAGGATGAAGCTCAGGGAGGCCGAAAACGAGCAAGACCTCCGGATGAAGCTGAACTTGCTTGAAGAGAGAAGAGAAGTGGCAGCAGTCAAGGAGGCTAAGTACAAGAAGCAGCTCGAAAGCTATTACAATGCAAAAATGAAAAGGCTTAACCTCGTCCCAGGGGATTTGGTCCTAAGGTCAAACGAAGCCAGCCTACAAGAGAACACCGGAAAGCTAGGGCCCAATTGGGAAGGGCCTTACCGGGTCACATAGGCAAACGGCAAAGTAAGTTGCAAGCTGGAAACGCTTCAAGGCAAGGAGGTCCCCAGAACATGGAACCTCATGCAACTCAGGAAGTATCACATATGAGGGGTTTACCCCCCAGGAAAAACGGCCAGGGAACCACTTTTGTAATATGTAACTGCTAGCCGGGGGCCTACCCCCCAGGAAAAACGGCCAGGGAGCCACTTTTGTAATATTTACCCTCAGAAAAAATCTTTTATAAAAACTTGTACTGGGAAACTTAGTCCCCAAGAAATGAATGACAAACAGACAATCCATGTGTCCCCTTTTGACAGAATGACAGGTGTTATGTAACACCTCATAAAATCACGTCCAATGAAGTATTGACACGTGTAATAAACCCTAATAAAGTCAAACCTTGAATTTAAGGGACTAATTTTTCGAAAATCGAAAAACATTGATTGTGAAAGAACTGGAAGTATTAACATACCTAAAATAAGTTTCTAAATAACCATTTACAGTTTTATATTCACAAATGAGCCACTTGTTGATCAAGTGTAGCCGTTTGCGTAATTAATTGAAAGTTTGCGCAATAAAGGGTTAAAAGCGTCAACATGTTAATTCTTACCTCTGAGTGACCTTTTAACAAACCGAGAGCTTCATGATATTTGATTATACTCTCGGGAATGCCAATCGTTGGCCGTCCAAGGCTTTTGTGCCTTTAAGTGACGTTACGCGCAACTATGCAAATATAAGGGGTTAAAAGTGTCAATATGTTTAATTATATCTCTGAATGACCTTTTAGCGAACCTGAAGCATCATGATGTTTAATAATACTTTCAAGAATGTCTAATATAGATTAGATGAGGCTTCAATGCTATTAAATGATGAGATACGCAAGTTTGCGCAATAGAGGGACCTGAAGCGTCAACTTTTGAATCTATGCCTTTCGGTGACCATTTAAGTGAACGAGAGTGTAGTAATATTTAAGTATATGCTTGGGAATGCCCATTATGGGCCATGGAAGGCTTGGATATCATTAAACAACGTTTCGTGCTACTTTGCGAAATTAAAGGACTAATTACATCAAACTGCAAAAGTATGCCGATTCGTATGGTAACGGACCGTCTGGAATATGACCATGGGTTAATCATACCCTAATTATCCTTTACATAGCTTAGATATAGGCTTAGAGGTGTTTGGTGCGCAAAAATAAACTTTTAAGTCATGTAGGGACTAAAAGTGTCAAAAAAGTGCACAAGTTTGCACTTTCGCGCATATCTCATATTTATGTCAAAAAAGTGCACAAGAATACACCCGGACACCCAAAAATTTATGTAAGCACTAAAATATTTTATTTTAGTGATTGGCTTGATAAAATTCTATTCGTCGCGTATCTTGGTTTGTTTTTCGCGTCCGTCCGTGTTTCGTCGTAATTAACCGAACAACGTGATCGTACGACCAAACGAACTGACATCTGATATGTTTTTTAGCATGGTTCATGTTCCCCATGTTTAGGCATCATTGTAGAGCCTTAAAAATGGTTTAACGGGCCTTAGATGTGTCAGAAATGACATTTAGAAATACAGGGGCCAAAACTGTCAACAATGAAAGTATGCATGTGCTGAACAGGTCCTTACGGACCGTATATAGGACCTCATACGGTCCGTATACTCTTTCTAGATATAAAAAATTCACAGCTGCCTATTCCAGCTGTAACAACTCTCATCAAAAGTCATATTTATTAAATTAATTAGTCCAATAGGAAACCCTAATTGAGACACCCAAGTGATTCTGAACAAACCCTAAAATTTTCAGAATTTTCAGAATCAGGATTAGGGCCCCTAAAACTCAGGGGGGGTTAAACCCTATTGATGATTATCCACTTAAAACGTTGGCAGAAAGGAATTTTCGAAAATTGTCAACTCAGCAAGGCTAGTCCCAACCGTGGCAACCCTAGGCCTAAAAGTAGGTCTCACGCGGGCCGCGTAAGGATAGCTTAAATCTCACGCGGGCCGCGTAAGGGTCAAATTTTACCTATAAATAGAGGACAGTGAGACTTGAATTCTGGAAGAAAAACGACGTAAAAATTCACTATACACACTGAGTAACGTTCGAATTACTACACAAACACACACGAGTTCCGAATCGCTGCCGCAAAACAGGGTAATAACTCGATCGCTGCTACGATTCATTTTTCGACGATCAATATATCCAATGGATGTTTAAGTGCTGCCCACATTAGGGTTATACTTTGTCATTCGTCGTTAAATCGATGGATGTTTAAGTATTGCACTTTGTCGTTCGTTGTGAGAATTTGATCTCGTGAGTTATCGTAATTGCTGTATTGGTTACTAACCCAGTTTTGTGTGCATTATTTAAATTAGGTTAACAAGGCTAATCCATAGAGTAAACTCTATCCGTGTTAAATCAACAATGTGAGTCATTCTCTTTTTATCAAATTACTTTACAAAAGCATGTTTATTTTCAAAGATTATAATTACAGGGATTAAGTCTATGTAATCTGAAATTACTGCCAGTATGTGGGGGGATGTGCACATAGCTACTAATTATTTATCACTTGTGGGTGAACGGACCCAGCAAGTGATATGTCCACAGTCACAAGTCCGGTTAAGTGACAACTGGATCAGTTAATTCAAAAGATAGAAACATTGTAATCGCTCTTAATACTGTAAATTATAACAAATAAGTTTGTTTTATTAAATAGAATGATTCACTCAGTATTTCCCGCTGACAAAACCTTTTTCAAACATGTTTCAGGTGATCTGTTGTAATTCAGGAAAAATGCTATGGAGCATTTCAAGCTTAAGAAAGTGGCTTATTATAAAATAAAGAAATATGTTTTATAAAAATAAGATTTCTCCGTGAAATCATAATATTGTAAATTACCGGGGTTTTATCCCGAATTGTGAAATAAAATAATCGGGAAAATTTTAGCTTTAAAACGATTCTGATGATAAACTTCCGCTGTTAAACTCAATTAAATAAATACCACGGGATTTCTGTCCCGCGGCTCCTGAAACGGGTAAAACCGGGACGGGGGCCGTGACAGAAATAAGGTGGTATCAGAGCCACTGAGTTAAGCTAATTAAGTATTTAGAAATACTTAATTTTTTTTTCCTGATTACTATTCTGTGATTATGTGTTTTATTAACTGACTATTTGTTAGTTACAGTATGGGCAAACAAAAGCTGTCAAGTATCTATCTTAAATTAGATAGATCATCCAACGAGAAGGGAAGTTCATCCCGAACCAAATCCTCGAATCAGGCTGAAATTCCTGAAGAAGGAATATTTGTGCGAAAGGCACATTACGAGTAAACACTTTCTCCTAGAAAAAGGGAGATGATTCTTAAGAAAAGTAAAGAGAAAATCCGAGAAAAGAAGATTAAACGGGAAACCCAGGAATTAATCAATAAATCACCTTGGGAAGATAAGCTAGATGAGAAATGGGCAAATTTATATATGCTAGCCACAGTAGCAGAAAATATAAATCTTTAAATATTTTAAAGTTTTAGTACCTTACCCTTACAATCTAGAAACATTGTGCAATAAATAAAAAATTTCAAACCCTAAGTATGTTTTCCAGTTATCTTTGTAATAAATTAGTACACAATGTGTAATAAATTTAAAGGTTATTTATGAATTATAACTTAGTATTTTATGCATTTTGCATATATGCTACATCAGCATGAGTGGGATATCTGAAGCCTTTCAGAACCTTAATCTTTACCCGGTGAATATAGAAGTGTCCAAAGAATTTACTGGATACTTTCCCGATATAGAACAACCGGTAGAATTCAAGGCTCCACCTTTGAACAAGCCAAAACGAAAGAAAAAGAAGAATTACGTGTGGGGAAGTCGTATACGTAGGAAAAAGCCAGCCACAAAACTTCCCAAAATAAATAATCCTTTGAAAAAGGGAAAAGAAATTGTAACCGAAGAAAGTTCTAAACAACAGGAAATTGAAACTGAAGGCAAGGAAGAGGTTAAGGAGATAGGAATGCAGATGGAGGAATGTACTAAAGAAATAGTAATGGATGTTGGACAAAGTTCTAGACCAACCCAAATAGAAATCGGAGAGAGCTCCAATCAAAACCAGGGAAGGACCTTTCAAGATGAGATAGATTTTCTACTGGCAAGCTGTGAAACCATTCAGCCTGTCAATACTAATATTTTTACTTATCCTCTTGAAAACCAACTCCCTATGAATTGGGAACCAGCAATCCCAGACCCAATAGTCCACTCCCAACCTATAGGAATGGACGAATGGTGGACGAACGATTGGCAATTTCAAAATATTGTCAACGATCCTTATTCCTTTCTTCCACAATTCGATCCAGAACCCCTACCTAATCCACCCATGAGTAATGAAAACATGGCTGAACTTCGCCATTTTGGTGAAGAGTTGACGGATGCGGGAAATAGAATCAGGGAAATAGGGGGACAAATTGCCTGGAAGTATGATGAAAGGGAGATGCGTTTTTAGGACAACAAGTGACGAAGGATAATAGGATGGTAAAACGATGGTTGTGTAATAGTAATAGTAAAATTAGTCTGTAAATAACGAATAAAACTCTGTAAGATATGGGTGAGTAATGATGCATACTATACTAGATATAAAATGAAATCGAGAAATCGATTGTTTTGACTATACCTGTATTGTAAAATTTTCTGATTGTTTGTATATAATTATTATTTAGCAGATACTAATAAAAATTTATATATATTATCAGATGGCAAACAATGGTAATGAACCTGTAAATGAAGTTAATCAGTCTGAGCAACATTCAGGAGATCAATATATGACTAGACAAGATATTGAAAATATTGTTGCTCAAGGGATAGCCAATGCTATTCCTGCAATCGTTGCTGCTGTAAAGAATCCAGTAGAACCGCAACAAATCGTTCCTAGTAAACATAATACTGAAGATAACTTCAGTAATAGTGTAAACAGAAGCAATGATCATGTTAATCATGAACCACGACAAGCTCCGCTCCCTAAGAAAATGAAAGCCGCAACACCTGGTTGCACTTTCAAAGAATTCCTTGCTTGTAAACCCACTGAATTTGCAGGCATCGAAGGAGCAACTGCATCACTGCGTTGGTTAGAGAAAACCGAAGCAGTAATTGCAATAAGTAAATGTGCCAAAGATGATCAAGTTATGTACGCGTCAAATCTTTTTAAAGAAGGAGCACTCGAATGGTGGAACTCTGTGCTACAAGCCAAAGGAAGAGCCATAGCCTATGCTATGAAATGGGAGGAATTTAAGAATTTGGTAGAAAGAAAATTCTGTCCTGAGTATGAAAAGGAACAAATGACAAATAAGTTCCTAAATCATCGGATGTTGGGTGTAGATTGTCGCGGTTATACTTCGACATTCTTCGAATATGCTAGAGTGGTACCAACACTGGCTTCGCCAGAACCGGTACTTATTTCTCGCTACATTTGGGGATTAATTAGCGAAATCCGCAATATCGTTAAAGCTGCGAGACCTCGCACTATTGACGATGCTGTGGAATTAGCTAACACTCTAACTGATGAATTGGTACGCACAAGAGATGAAAACAGGAAGAAGGAACTAGCTCAGAAAATTACCCAAGGATTTCGTTCGGGTAATAACAACAGCTTTAAGAGAAGAGGAACAGGGCAATCTTCAACTTTGCCATTCTGTCAAATTTGCAAAAAGAAACATTTTGGAAAATGCAAGGTATATTGCAATTTTTGCAAAACTATAGGACATCATGAAGAAAATTGCAGAAAGAAATCCATAATTTGTTACAATTGTGGAGAAGCCGGACATTTCAAAACAGAATGTCCTAAATTGGTCAAACCAGCAGACAACAAAGCCAAGGCGACTGACGGAGCTACTAAGAAAAATGCCAGGGCATTCCAGCTAACCACACAAGAAGCAGAACTCATCCCAGATTTGATAGCGGGTACGTTCTTAGTTCACAACATTTACGCCAAAGTATTATTTGACTCTGGTGCAAACCAAAGTTTTATAAATACTTCATTCTGCCAAGCTCTTAAAATACCTTTAACCAATATTAGGCAGATTTTTACAGTAGAAACCGCAGATGGGAATTCAGTTAAAATAGATCAGGTCTTGCAAAAAGTAGAAATAGAACTTTTAGGTCATAAATTTTCTACAAATCTGTTACCTATGAAATTAGCTGAATTTGATGTTGTGTTAGGAATGGATTGGTTAATAGCCAACCATGCTAGAATCCTTTGTGATCAGAATTCTATAGAAATTCAAGCACCAAATGGAGAAATAATCATGATTACAGGAGATAAGCCACGTAAACCCATGAAATTCATATCAGTAATGAAAGTTGCTAGTTATGAACGAAAGCAAGGAATAGTATATATGATTTCAGTAATCATTAATACTAAGAACAAAGAACTTAAGGAAATCCCTGTAGTCTCAGAATACTCAGATGTATTTCCGGAAGAACTTCCGGGATTACCACCGGATAGGGAAGTGGAGTTTAGAATTCATCTAATTCCTGGAACTACACCGATAGCTAAGGCACCTTATCGGTTAGCTCCTACTGAAATGTTAGAACTAAAGAAGCAATTAGATGAATTACTAACTAAAGGATTCATACAACCTAGCTCATCCCCGTGGGGAGCTCCAGTGTTGTTTGTAAAGAAAAAGGATGGTTCGATGAGAATGTGTATCGATTATAGAGAATTAAATAAGGTTACAATTAAGAATCGATACCCATTACCTAGGATTGATGATCTGTTTGATCAACTTCAAGGGGCTAGATATTTTTCTAAGATCGACTTACGCTCTGGATATCATCAATTGAAGGTACAAGAAGAAGACATACCTAAAACTGCTTTCAGGACTAGGTATGGTCATTACGAGTTTACAGTCATGCCCTTTGGGTTAACGAATGCACCTGCAGCATTCATGGACATGATGAATAGGATCTGTAAACCGTATTTGGATAAATTTGTAATTGTTTTCATAGATGATATACTTATTTATTCCAAAAGTCAAACGGAACATTGTGAGCACTTGCATGCACTCTTAACTTTGTTAAGAAAAGAAAAGCTTTATGCCAAATTCTCGAAGTGTGAATTTTGGTTACAAGAAGTGCAATTCTTAGGACACATGGTGAATCATGAAGGTATTCATGTAGATTCTGCTAAGATAGAGGCAATTACCAATTGGAAGGTTCCGCAAACAGCAATGGAAATTAGAAGTTTTATAGGTTTAGCTGGGTATTATAGACGGTTTATTAAGGATTTTTCCAAAATAGCCGTACCATTAACTAAGCTAACTTGTAAAGCCGTTAAGTTTGAATGGGGATCTAAACAGGAAGAAGCCTTTAGGATTTTGAAACAGAAATTAACAAATGCTCCAATCTTAGCCTTACCAGAAGGAACTGAAGATTTTGAAGTATACTGTGATGCCTCAAAATTAGGATTAGGATGTGTGCTTATGCAACGCAAGAAGGTAATTGCGTATGCATCGAGGCAATTGAAAAAGCACGAGGAAAATTATACGACTCATGACTTAGAACTAGGAGCTGTAATTTTTGCCCTTAAGATTTGGAGACATTATCTGTACGGAAGTAAGTTTACTGTCTATACATATCATAAAAGTTTAAGATATATATTTGGGCAAAAAGAGTTAAACATGAGGCAAAGGAGATGGATGGAAATCCTAAGTGACTACGACTGTGATATTCAGTACCACGAAGGAAAGGCAAATGTAGTTGCGGATGCCTTAAGTCGTAAGTATCATGAGAAACAACGACGAGTTCGTGCTCTCAGATTAAATCTACAGTTAGATTTAATGGAACAATTGAAGCATTTTCAAGAAATATCAATAGAGGATGTTATTGAAGGAATGAAAGGACGAATAAAAGAATTAGAACAAGGAGCTGATGGAATTTGGAGATTCCACAAAAGCCGAATTTGGGTACCTAAGCAAGGAGAATTAAGAAATAAAATTCTAGAAGAAGCTCATAAATCTAGGTATACAATACACCCTGGAAACAATAAGATGTACCAAGATTTAAGAAAGAACTTCTGGTGGATAGGAATGAAAAAGGATATAGCACGATATGTTTCTAAATGTCTCACTTGTTCACAAGTTAAGGCAGAACATCAGAAACCTTCAGGTCTACTACAACAATTAGAAATGCCAGTATGGAAATGGGAACTTATAACAATGGATTTTGTTACTAAGTTACCCAAAACCAGAAAAGGTAATGATGCAATTTGGGTAATTGTGGATCGATTAACCAAATCGGCTCACTTTCTACCAATGAAAGAAACCTTTAGCATGGAAAGACTGGCAAAGCTGTATGTAGATGAAGTCGTATCTCTACATAGAGTTCCACTCTCCATTGTATCAGATAGGGATAGTCGTTTCACTTCTCATTTCTGGAAAAGTTTCCAGCAAGCAATGGGAACTCGACTAAACCTAAGCACTGCATATCATCCACAAACAGACGGGCAAAGTGAAAGGACAATCCAAACTCTTGAAGACATGCTCCGAGCATGTGTGATAGATTTTGGTGGGAATTGGGATGATCATTTACCTCTGATCGAATTCTCCTATAACAATAGTTATCATTCAAGTATTGAAACTGCCCCATTCGAGGCACAGTATGGAAGAAAGTGCAGAACTCCAGTTTGTTGGGCAGAAATAGGAGAAAATCAATTGTCAGGACCTGAAATAGTGCAAGAGACGACTGATAAGATTACTCTAATCAAGGAAAGACTGAAGACGGCTCGAGATCGCCAGAAGAGCTATGCTGATAATAGATGCAAGCCATTAGAATTCCAAGTCGGAGACAGAGTATTGTTAAAAGTTTCTCCTTGGAAAGGAGTAGTTAGATTCGGAAAGAAAGGAAAACTAAGTCCAAGGTACGTAGGACCATTTTCAGTGATCCAACGTATAGGACCAGTTGCTTATCGGTTACAACTACCAGAAGAATTATCTGGAGTACATGATGTATTTCATGTATCCAATCTCAAGAAATGTCTATCAGACGAATCTTTGGTAGTACCTCTTCGAGATATAGAGGTAAACGAAAAGCTGAAATTTGTTGAGAAACCTCTTCAAATTGAGGATCGAAAGATCAAGTTTCTCAAACATAAACGACTAGTTTTAGTCAAAGTCAGATAGGATTCAAAGAGAGGAGCTGAATACACTTGGGAGTTGGAATCAGAAATGAAGCGAAAGTATCCTCATTTATTCCAGTAAATCTCGAGGACGAGATTTTTATTAAGGTGGGGAGAATGTAACAACTCTCATCAAAAGTCATATTTATTAAATTAATTAGTCCAATAGGAAACCCTAATTGAGACACCCAAGTGATTCTGAAGAAACCCTAAAATTTTCAGAATTTTCAGAATCAGGATTAGGGCCCCTAAAACTCGGGGGGGTTAAACCCTATTGACGATTATTCACTTAAAACGTTGGCAGAAAGGAATTTTCGAAAATTGTCAACTCAGCAAGGCTAGTCCCAACCGTGGCAACCCTAGGCCTAAAAGTAGGTCTCACGCGGGCCGCGTAAGGATAGCTTAAATCTCACGCGGGCCGCGTAAGGGTCAAATTTTACCTATAAATAGAGGACAGTGGGACTTGAATTCTGGAAGAAAAACGACGTAAAAATTCACTATACACACTGAGTAACGTTCGAATTACTACACAAACACACACGAGTTCCGAATCCCTGCCGCAAAACAGGGTAATAACTCGATCGCTGCTACGATTCATTTTCCGACGATTAATATATCCAATGGATGTTTAAGTGCTGCCCACATTAGGGTTATACTTTGTCATTCGTCGTTAAATCGATGGATGTTTAAGTATTGCACTTTGTCGTTTGTTGTGAGAATTTGATCTCGTGAGTTATCGTAATTGCTGTATTGGTTACTAACCCAGTTTTGTGTGCATTATTTAAATTAGGTTAACAAGGCTAATCCATAGAGTAAACTCTATCCGTGTTAAATCAACAATGTGAGTCATTCTCTTTTTATCAAATTACTTTACAAAAGCATGTTAATTTTCAAAGATTATAATTACAGGGATTAAGTCTATGTAATCTCAAATTACTGCCAGTATGTGGGGGGATGTGCACATAGCTACTAATTATTTATCACTTGTGGGTGAACGGACCCAGCAAGTGATATGTCCACAGTCACAAGTCCGGTTAAGTGACAACTGGATCAGTTAATTCAAAAGATAGAAACATTGTAATCGCTCTTAATACTGTAAATTATAACAAATAAGTTTGTTTTATTAAATAGAATGATTCACTCAGTATTTCCCGCTGACAAAACCTTTTTCAAACATGTTTCAGGTGATCTGTTGTAATTCAGGAAAAATGCTATGGAGCATTTCAAGCTTAAGAAAGTGGCTTATTATAAAATAAAGAAATATGTTTTATAAAAATAAGATTTCTCCGTGAAATCATAATATTGTAAATTACCGGGGTTTTATCCCGAATTGTGAAATAAAATAATCGGGAAAATTTTAGCTTTAAAACGATTCTGATGATAAACTTCCGCTGTTAAACTCAATTAAATAAATACCACGGGATTTCTGTCCCGCGGCTCCTGAAACGGGTAAAACCGGGACGGGGGCCGTGACACCAGCCGGTTACACCGCCTCATTTCACCATTTCTTGATTCTAGGGGCTTGTTTAATGATTTAGAGGGCCTAGGGACACTTGGAATGATCCCATTACATCCATAGACTTTGTTTGGCATGATCTTGTGGGATTAAAGTCCCTATATAAGAAATTCTTGGATGCACCATTTGATCACATTCCTTGCAACTTCACAACTTCACTTCTGGAGTATTGTGGAGCTCAAGCACCTTTCCTAGTGATCATTAGTCGTGCTTAGGACCTTGGTAAGTATTCTTAACCTTTCCTAATTCAGTTTTGGTTAGTTTATTAGCTTAAAGTCAAACCGTCGTAATTAAGGTTTTACTTCGTCATTAATCTTAATTTGTCCAGTCAAATTACAAATTGAAAGTACCTATGAGTTGGTAATTATGTGGGCAATAAACCCTTAAAAGGGCACACTCTGATTCTCACTCTAAGTAGGTCAATTGTCGGGTCAAACTTGATCTTAAAAAGTCAACATGAAGCAATTTTGCAAATAAACACATAATTAGCAATGTAGGAACTATACAACCTGTTTTTTCATTAATATAACTTGGTAATTAATGTAAGAACATGTCTAAACATGTTCAACCCGACAATTTTTAGTTTTGGCTAGGTTCGGGATCGAAAGTCGCATAGTTTGACTCCTGCTTTGACTTTCAGTTCTGACCCGTTTGAGCATGGTTTAGGAATGCCTTAGAGCTCCGTTAGGACCAGCTTGTATGATAGTATAACCCTCTACGATTATACTACTTGACTCGTTGATTGTCCGATGTTTCCGTTAAATGCCTAATGTTGACCAATATGCCCATTTGACCTTAAAACGAGAATTTTGGAAATGTGAAAGGACAATAATCTTTGTTACTGAATTATAAACATGTCCCTAAAATTTCACATCAGTTTGAGGTCTAGATTAAGAGTTATGCTCAATAGCGTAATAAGAACGCTTTTTATTAATTAAACGGCGTAATTAGCGTATAGCCTATCTAAACCCAATCTTTGATACCAAACTTTTTACCCACTGATATAATATAATATTTTGGGATTTTTGAAGATTTTTATTTATTTTAAGGCTGAGCATAACATAGAGTTCTAGGCTTATTTCGGTATTGCCGGTTTTGCCCTTTCGGGCTATAAAATGAGTTTTACAAATCCTTTTGATATCAAACCTTTTTCTACTGATCTAATATGATAAATAAAATGTTTTGAGCCTTCTGGAATAATAAAGATAGCAGTTTTCCTTTGGAAACCCGGAAATGGCTCCAAACCGCCTTTTTAAGCTTTTTTTTTTCACGCATAGTATGTATCAAAGCTATTTTAAACATATAAGGGTCGATGCCTACTAATGTATTCAGTAAATTTTTATATCTTAATAGTAAGGAAAGGTTTTAAACTCAGGTTTCCGGTTTTGACCTTTTAAGCTTATGTGAAATTACCAAAATGCCCCTACGGTGCATAGAATGGTTATAATTAATAAATTTCACATATATATGATACCCTACTGTTATAACTTATTAAACTAAGTATTTTTACTAATTATATCAGACCTATAACTCAGATTACTAATTAAACTCTTTTATAACCTTTTAAATGACCAAAATGCCCTTACGGGGCATAATTTGAGTTTAAATCCGTTTCGGGCATGATAGAAGATATGTTACTGATGTCACAACATATTTAAGGCATATTAACTTAGGAAACATGTATATGACTCTTATGGTTACCCGTTACGTATATTTCGCATTCGGATCGGTTTATGTAACTAGTTTGCATAAATTGACCAAAACGGGTCAAACCTTATCATTTTTGCCTCACAATCCAGAATGTGTTTAGTTTACCCATATTATACAAGTCTCCAAACTTGTCGGGTCTAAATCACATTCTATTCCGGTCTTCGCTTAATCATGCGTTATGAACCGTGAACCTTTCCTTAAATCTAACCGGTCTAAGTTACGACTTAAATAAGACCCGTTAGGAATCTAATATGTTAATAAAACCTTCGTTCCAGATTAAGAGCCCCAGTAGAAGTACTTGTGCTTGCTGATTAGAATATACGACTGAATATAAATTGCATTGCTAGCTCAGGTAAATACTTTTAACTTATTTTCCCTTATACGGGCTTGGGATACGGTATTATAAAAATACCGCTTGGTCGGGTGTAGAAACCTTTTAATCGGAGATGATTAAATTGCATAATCCCGTTTTAATCTGTATTGATTGATAACAAATAACATTGGGGGTTAATGACCGTGTCCTGGATATCCTTGGCTCATTTAAAAAGTGAATGGCCACAACTTAAGCACAAGGTGTAGGCATAACACCTCCTGTTGCGTATGTAAAAGATATACTCACTCGTAAGGGTGTCTTCTTGTGAGATTATATTTGTGGTGTGTCGATTAATCTTGACCGGCTTGTATAATCACCGGCCCTAAATGTTGGACAAACATGTAAATCGGATACAAGATTTTTATTAATAAAATTGTCCCAAGTTATAAAAAGTTTTGTGCCTTGTGCATTCAAATCAATTTTCAAACTCTTTTCAAAATGAGTCAGTTAATTATATTTACCAGTGTAAACTGACGTATTTTCCAAAAAGGTTAAGTGGCAGGTACTGTACGTAATCGGCTGGGAGCTCAGGGTGTTAATAAGAGAATCTTGCAAGTTCTAGATGCCTAAAGTCTGCTGAACAGTTTATCTTTTATTTGATCCGCCTGTGGATCTTTTACATACCATTTGTAATACTTTGATATTCTCATTCGGTTGTAATATATTTATCTTTTGCTTCCGCTGTGCATTAAATGGTGTTGTTTGACTATGATGATATCAATTACGTCACGATACTCCCCACCGGGCCCACCGGTAATACGTGGAAATATCGGGGTGTGACATGTTATATCAAGGCAGACGTGCCTAGTAGAACTATAAGCCTAATAACAAACAAACACATGTGCACAAGGTATATCAAACATACCAATCGCCCGGCTGTGGGGCAGAATAGGGTCTAGCTAACCCAGAAAAAACGGACAAACAAACCAAAAACATAATCTCACATTATAAACTTGTCTAGCAATTGGCCTCGAACAGACAATCCTGGTTTATCAAACAAACCATAAGCATAACACGCTTCTGTAAACGAACTACAAAAATAAGTCTTTCTTTATTTGTTTGCAAAATAAATGTACAAAAGGAAGCCTTACTGACTTTGGCAAAAACAACTAACATACAAGCCAACAAACACAACAAACAAGGCTAAAGCACAGCTTCTTGCAAAACAGCCCAAAGGTCTTCAAGAAAGTGCCGACTTGATCCCTAGCAAAGGCCCCTGTAACATGAAAAAGCACAACAGAAAACAAGCAAAAGACAAGATAGCAACATACAGTCATAAGTTATATGATTAAGTACTTAGGAGAACCCCTACACAAAGGTTCTCCTTCCAAACACCAAAAAAGTTTAAAGTATCCTAGGGTAAGCAATTATTCGGATTACAACCATATCGAAAGAGGTTAATATTCAGAAATCACTGGGGACCACCCTCAGACAAAGACTTCGGAGACGAGGGACCAGCGGAGGAGAACAGGGCTTTCAATTCATCTATTGATATCATGGGATGCTCCAGGATCTTCTTGAGAATGGCCGGGGTCTTACTCCCAAACTCCTCGTCTATCTTAGACAGCCGCTTTTTAGCCTTGGAGTTGTAAAGCAGAGTCTCTTTCCTGCCCAGACCCTGAGCAGAGTAGATATACCCATCCTTTAGCCCAGCCTGGTAGCCAACATCCAGGTACGCCCTATACACCTCCTCCAAGCTACTTTTAAACTCCTCTGACTGAGAGACAGCAGTAAGGAAGGCCCCGAAACCCTCAGTGATCAGCCAATGCTTCTCCTTAGCCAACCACTGGTTATCATCAGAAGTTATCCCATAATCTGCATACATAGTATTCAGCTGCTCCTGAGAAACGGAGCCAACCTCCTTCAGATGCTTCAGTTCAGCAGCTAACTCTTCCTTCTCCTCTACCAGCACCGCCATCTCCCTCTCCCAAGCTCGCTCCCTCCGTTCCAGCATAGCTCCAGCCCCATGGGCAGAAAAACATCATAAAGAATCCAAAAGCAGTTAAGATAAAAAAGGGGGGGGGGAAGGCTATGTACCTTCTCTTCTTGCAACTTTCGCTCAGCCTCAACCACTCGACATCTAAGTTCGGCAGCAACAGACTGGGAAGTCTTGAGTTCATCCTTGAGTTCTTCATTCGCCCTCCTCAAATCATCAACCCGCTACAACATGCCGGCACCCCTGAAAAAGCTCTCACAGAGTGACATACTGTATTGATCCTCAAAAAGGTCATCCCTCAAAGCAGAATTCATGAATCTATGGGAGGGAGGAACAACATGACCCAAAAAATCCCTGGCAGTCTCAGGGGTCCCTATCACCAAAGAGTGAGTTATTTTCCACTTAGGGACATAGGTGAAAGGGATGGCATCAGCAAACAGGGGAGCCAAAGGGGATCGATGAGCAAGGCCCTCAAATTGAGAAGGTCTACTAGTCCCAGTAGCATGATGAGGAGAGACCTCAAAAGTTGAGGCAAGACAGGCATTGCTCACTTCTGGGGTCTTGTCCCGAACACGGGAAGAGGAAGGACCAGTAGGAATCTCTATTGGGTCATGAGAACTTCCCTACTCAGACAGAGAAAAAAGAATGTCAAAAACCTCCCAAAACAAATATAAGGCAACAGGTAAAAGAGAAGATAAACTCACCAACAAAGGTGCACTCACAAGGCTGGAGGACCGAAGGTGCTTAGACAAGGAACCCTTAAACCCGACAGGGGGAAGTTCAGAAGCAGCCTTTGTTGAAGGAGGGGGTTTCTGTCCGCTAGCACTCTGGAGCCTTTGTCGGATGTCACGGGGAACAGGAGCTGGCTTAGGGCTTGCAGCCTTCCTCTTACGAACCAAACGGATCTCCAGATCTTCATCATCACTTTGACCAGAATGCTTAACGGGAGGGGGATCAGGGGAACTCTCCTCCCCATCAGAGGAAGTCCCCTGGCCTCCTTCCACAGCTTCGGAGCCCCCAGTCTGAGCAGACCCTCCGGTAACCTGCATTCCTACGCTCCGATTCAAACCCGGATCAACCTCATCACCGACTACAAACTTAACATCCTTAGAATCTCCCTGAAGCAGTTTCCACAAAGTCAACTCTGCATGAGGAAAAAATACTAAAGATGACTGCACAGATACCAAGGAGTGAAAACAGATAACAGCAAATCCAGGGCAAGAAGATACCTTTTTTGCCGAAAAAAGCCTTGGGACGAACTGAGTAGGAAGGACTCAACCCCCCCATGGCCAGGATCCCCTCAGAAAAAGTAAAACCCCTCGTCGGGTTTTCACACATACGCTTCCACTGGATGGTTTCGTTAGCAGACAAGGTGGGAACACTGTCTTCAATGGCGGCCTCAACATCTCTCGGCAAAGGAGACTCCGGTATCATGGCAGCAGAAACAAAGATAAACCTACTCTTCCATTCTTTTGGGTAAGTGGAGGTTGGCATAAAGGTATAACAGGGTTTCGATACACTATTCTGCCATTTGGCAAAGGTGAACCAATCCCCATCAGAGATCAGTTTATAAAACATGCAAAACAAGGGGACAGATGGCTCACCGGAAACGGCCACACAGGACAACTCGAAGTGCACCACTCTCATAAACCCTAGGGGGTGCAACTGAGAGAAATGAACCCCGAAGTGGCGTAGTAAAGCAATCTTGAAAGGCGAGAAGGGATACCGGACTCCACAAGAAGAGAACGCCAATGTATAAAGGAGGATCCGGTCTGGTGTACACTCAGCCGGCTCATCAGGACTCGGCAAGGTGGGAGAAAAACGCTCAGGAATATTATAGGTCTCGACAAAGGACTTCAAATCCTTCGCCGTCAAAACCGATCGAATCGCAGAACGACCGGAACGACTCATGAGAGAAGTGGTGATCGGAGAAGTGTGAGGGAAAGAAAGAAAAAACCAGAGGAAATGGGGAAGAAGTTTGGAGAGAAATAGGAGTATTTAAAAGAAATAACTGACAAAACGAGTAACCGTCACATCACTCGTCCCTTCAAAATTCAAAAAGGGTACACGTGTATTTAAGGGATTAAACCCCCGCCACTAGTTTCCGGCGGAATGATGGGCCTCATGAAAAGAAGGGATAATTAATGGTTGGACAGAAACGGGCCCATACTCGTAGCCCAAGAAAATTAACCTCCCTCTTGAACAGTTATGATTCAGCCCCGGATCATGAGCCTCGGGTCTCAGAACCAGGGACTAAAGATGACTTGACGACGGGCCAATGGGAAATCTTATTTTACCCGCTTTGGGCTGTCTTCATGCGGGCCCAACAGGACATAAGCCCAACAATGGCTTATCTTGCCCATTAAGGCTCTCCTTTTACTAAACAAGCGGGAAACTAGGATCAGAGGGTGCAGACCGCATTTAATGTCCGATTAGAAAGGGATCTTTGGCTGGAAATTGTACTTCCTAGACGGAAGTATTTAATGAGGCTGCCATCTTACCGTTGGGGGTCAGACACGTGTCTGAGCCCCCCAAAGACCCTTAGAACCCGTCGGATCATCTTGTCAAAGTATCTCACATGGAAGATAAGGGCTAGAGATTATATAAGGAAAGGAAAGAACGATCATAAGGTGGACTCAAGGTATTACATTAAAGGCTCTCTCATTTACTCCTCTCTCAATTATTCTTCCGACCAATATTCTCATACATTAATCACACACACATTTATTGGATTAACACCTTAGAGGAAACATTCCGGTGATCACACTCATCGGGATAAACTCCTCTAACTCTCCGGCAAGTTTACTTATTCTCACGCCGGAGCTTGGTCACGGATCCCCCTCCCGGGGCCCTCCGTGACGAGGCTAACGGTTTACTTTTTTGTAGCAACAAGGACCGGGATATCTTGACGTCAGCGAAGATCCATTGAACGTCAACCGGGATTTGGGTATTCGACATTAACACATATAATAAGTTGTATGTTGAAGTTGCTAAAAACTTAAAATTATTAAGATTGTATATTTTAAAGATTGTAGTTGAGTGTTTGATATTACAAGTAACTTAATCCAGTCAGTACTAACTAACCCGTATTCTACAGGTATAATACTTTTTATAGTTTCATTTGTAAACCAAATCTTTAATGTTATTTCATTTTTCTTAACATCTTAGTTCATCAATATTTTCCTATAAACTTCTTGAAACCTAATAATGTTCTTATATCAAAGTTGCATAAATCGCCGCTAAATTTCCTATAAACATCTTGAAACCTAATAATGTTCTTAAATCAAAGTTGCATTAATCGCCGCAAATTATACATAAAAAGTTTACTTAAAAAACTACAGGATCTAAATAATGTTTGCCTTTAGTATGGGATCTACATTTTGGGAGTTAGAATTGTATATCCTTCTTTTATACTCGTTATACATATGTTAGATCGAACACATTTATTTCTCCGTCTTATAGCATCTTTAACGACAACTTTAGATGCCATCCAAAGTTTATGTGGCACAATGGTGGAAGAGAGAGGAGAGAGAAAGAGGCGGGGAGGGTAATACTTATCTAAAATTCAGCTAGCTCCAAATCATGGATGTTAGGGGAGGAAGAAGAGAAATACGATTAATGAAGGTGCTTACATGACATTGTCCACACATGTTCCAATAAAGCACCCGCTATAGGTGCTCTTAGGTGATTTATTTTATTTTGAAAAAATGTGATAACCAAAAAAAGATCAATTTAGTTATTGTAATTAGTGATGTCTTTTATTTTTGAATGCTCAATAAAGTCTGACCACCCGAAGTCCGAAGACACCCATAAGCAAAAGGGCATCCACGCCCGCTATCGCAACAATCCTAGTGACCAAGTGTAATAACACAAATATTTTTTATCGAATCATAAAGCGACAAGTCTCCAAACTCTCCGTATAATTCCGATATGTGGAAGGAGAGGGACAAAAATCCATAAAAATAAGGGTTGAAACAAGTTGGGGGACTAAAAGTGCAAAAAGTGCAATTTTGCATTTCTGTAGGTCCCTTACGGACCACAAGGGGTTTAAAATGTTTGCGTGCCAGGAGTCCTTATGGACCACAAGACATAAACCCTTATGGTCTGTAAGGGTGTCACTGACAGCAAAAACTTAATGGTATTTACCAGTGAAAACTGACGTATTTTTAAAAGATTGATAAGTGGTAACAAACCTTAATTGTAGGCTGGATACGGTTTAGCCAATAAAAGCTTTGGAATTTGTGACTCCATGGCTTAAAACGTATGATGTCCAAAGTCTATTTTATTTGATCCTATATTGTGGAACTTTTGTACCAAACAACTTGTTGCAAATTTTATTTAATATATTTTAAGCTTTTATATTTATTATTTTATCATCCTATCTGTGAAAGTGCTATCAATCTTCACGCATAAACCTAACGTTTGGGCCTGTGACACCTCGGAAAATTACGATAAATAATATGGCAACACGTGTCCGATAACTCTCAAATAATCCCGGTAAGTTGGACGAGAGGGACCATTTAATACAAAATATGGAAGATGGATAGTGGAAGGATTAAATGTGCCAAAATGGCCAACATTTAAGCTTATGACGGTCCCTTACAGACCGCATATAGCCTTACAGTCTGCAAGGCAGTTCAAATATCTGTGGGCTCGCAGGGTCCCTTACGGACCGTATCTAGACCCTTACGGTCCGTAAGGGATGTCGCTGGCAGAATCATGTGTTGGCACTACAGCAGCCTGTTGTTCCTACCAGCGCTCTCACGAATGTGTCACACTGAGCCACCTTTGGACACCTGCTAGGACACTCCTAAGCATCTCAAAGCTTTAGGGACGTATGGCATAATCTTGTGAATCTTATGCAACTATAAACAGAGGTGTTGATGCACCATTTCATCTTGCACCTCTCAAAATCTCATTCTCTAATCTTCTTGGATAGCTTCTGATCTATAGAGGCTTCCCTCCTAGAGTTATAACACTCCCTTGAACACTTGTAAGTGTTCTAACTCAGTCTTATTTCATTCCTAGGCTAGTAATTAGTCGAAAGTCAAGCAAATTGACTTTTGCTTTGACTTTCGGTTATGACCATTTCGGTAAAGCCAAAGTTCGTATCGAACATGGTTACGTGATCGTAATAATGAATATATTAATCCCCTATGAGGGCGCCTTCTGTAGATCACGTTAAGTTAGTGAAATAACGGGTCAAAGTTTTATTAAATAAAAGTAAAAAACACAGATTTCGTATTTTACGTTAAATGAACTTCTAAGTATTGAAACATTAATTTTTGACATTATAACAGTTTATATAACATATTAGGACATGTTAGATCATGTCGAACTCGTTATTTTCTGCTTAGAGCTCGGTTCACAACCGAAACTCAAACAATTTAACTTCTGCGTTGACTTTCGATTCTGATTCGTTTGAGATAGTTTAGAGACTGAATTAAGGTTGTTATATGATCATGTTATTACACGAGACAAAAAGGTGAAGGGTCATTTCATCGTCTTCCTCGCACAACTTGCATCGAGGACACAGTACAAAAACGTTTCTCCTAGCAAGAGCCATAGCGGTTGGAACCCTGTCTTGAATTAACCTCCAAAATAGAAAGTTTCTTTAATAGGTGCCCAATTATTCCACACAAAATCCAGCTGTAAATTTGAGAATAGAAGACCATGTGCTTTACTTCTGATACTCCGAACCGAAAATTCACCCGACCCCTCTAGAACCTACCCCCATCGATTGTCTCCCGAGCCAAACATGTATTTTTTGAAAGGCCAAACCGGTACATGAAGTCTCTCTTTTAGTTTTATCTTTTCTTAAAGGACCCATCTTGTAACTCTATCCAATTTTCAAGGACTATTCCTGAACCTTTCAAAAACTTAACAAGCTGGATTACCTCGTTGGAAACATCGCCATAACCTTCAACACAACACGCTTCTTGTTGATCACGAAAAACGTGAAAACCAAATAATTTCACACTTTCTTGCAACCAAAATCAAACTACTATTAAAAATCCCAAAAATTCCACCCAACACATCGAAGATCAAACCCTATATTCATTTGGTACGTAACTCCTCACCTTCTTCTTCATAATCATTCACTTTTTCAACTCTGATCGCTTGCATTTCACATTTTCAGGCGTTTTAATCACAATTTCTTGGTGGGTTTACTTTATTTCATCTTCTTGTTGATGTTAAACGCGTTAATTTGATTTTCATATCATGTTTTTGCTAAATTTCTTGTAAAGTTTGAACCTTTATGTATCAAGAATGCTTGTTGTAAACAAGGGTCTTGATTAAACAGAATTTGAACAAATACCCATCTGGGGTTGTGTTGTTTCTTGAATTATTGTGTTCAAAATCAAGAAAAGATGGTGGGTACAGAAATTGTTACAGATGAGGGTTTGAATAATGCTTATGGTAATGGTTTGATTCAAACTAATAACGGGTCTTTAGAGGGTAAACTCGACGAGCTTCGTAAACTATTGGGCAAATCAGACGATGATCCGTTGCGAATTGTGAGTGTTGGGGCGGGTGCTTGGGGTAGTGTGTTTGCAGCCATGTTGCAAGACGGTTACGGTCATTTGCGCGATAAAGTTCAGATTAGGATATGGAGGAGGGCTGGGAGGACGGTGGATCGAGCGACAGCTCAGCATTTGTTTGATGTTATAAACTCGAGGGAGGATGTGTTGAGGAGGTTGATTAGACGGTGCGCGTATTTGAAGTATGTTGAAGCGAGGTTAGGTGATAGGACGCTGTATGCGGATGAGATTTTGAAAGATGGGTTTTGTTTGAATATGATTGATACGCCGATTTGTCCGTTGAAGGTGGTTACTAATCTGCAAGAGGCGGTTTGGGATGCGGATATTGTTATCAATGGGTTGCCTTCGACTGAAACGCATGAGGTTTTTAAGGAGATTGGGAATTATTGGAAGGAGAGGATTACGGTTCCTGTTATTATTTCGTTATCGAAGGGTATAGAGGCTGAGTTGGAACCTGAACCTAAAATAATCACTCCTACTCAGATGATTAGTAGATCAAGTAAGATTCTTGTTTATCTTGTTTATGCAGTTAATGCGGTAAAAAATCGGATATCGGTCAAGGACCGATATTTGAGATATCGGTTATCGTGGAGGGATATTGGTAATTTTAATATAATGAAGAATTTGTATATATAGCAATTTAACACTAACATTTCGGTATACTCTCCTACCAATAACAAATTAACCTTTTGCAACTTGCAAAATACTAACAATTGTAGCAAGTAGGAACTGATTAAACCTTAAAAACACTAACATTTAACACTAACAATTAACAATTAAGACTTAAAACTCTAATAGCAGCAATAAGAAGAAAGAAGCATGGTAGAACTAAGAAGAAAGGTACTAATATCGGGAATATCAGTGATATATCGGTCAAATATTGGTCAACATTGCCAATAATATCGGTACCGATATTCCAACCGATATTTTACATGGGGACTGATAACCGATGTATCGGTGATTTATCACCGATATTACCTGCATAGCAGTTGTTTCTTTCTTGATATTAATGTGTTTGTTATTGGGTTGATCATGCAATTATTATTAAGTTATGGGGTAGAACTAATTGGATTGGTTTATTATTTTGATATAAACATGTCGTAGGATATGCTTCTCAAGTTTTTATTTTTTATTATTTTTAATTTAAATTAGTTTGTGGGGTTAAGTTAATTATTAGCTATAAATAGGGATAAGCATCTCTATTACTTTTGTAATCTTTTCTGAACTTTTTTGCTTCATCAAGGAATATTAAGCGGGCTGACTATTTCGTTATTCTTCTTGTTCTTGTTTTGACTGAAAAGAAAGATTGAGTTTATTTCTGGTCTTGTTACAGCTGGAATTCCAATGGAAAATATTCTATATCTCGGTGGACCAAATATCGCATCAGAAATATATAATAAGGAGTATGCAAATGCGCGGATATGTGGAGCAGAGAAATGGAGGAAACCACTAGCCAAGTTTCTAAGGCAACCGCACTTTACTGTATGGGATAACGGTGATCTTATCACTCATGAAGTGATGGGTGGGTTAAAGAACGTCTATGCCATTGGAGCCGGTAAGATTTATACTAACTATTTTCTTTTATTAAACATTATTATCGTAACATCTGACTCTGACCGTGATACCAACCAATATTGCCTGCTTTGCTCACAAGGAGGCCACAAATTTGGTATTCGTTGCCTGAGTGTGCTACTGTGAAGTTCTCTTCTCATCCACAACCACTGCGCACAAAAAGCGTTGCTGGTAGTTGAGGTCTAGCATTTTTTATGAGCCTAGCAATGGCTGATGTGGGATTTGCTTAGGGTGTTAAGAGTCCAACCCACATGCAACTTTTTCATTTAGTGTGAAATTGTAGGCACCCATTTATATTCCTAAGGTGTTTATATTGATAGGATATTAATGATAAAGAGGCTATTTTATTGATTAGACATCTCATTCATTTGTGAACGGGTCAAAATTGCCTGCTTTTGTTGCGAGTTGAGCGTGTATTATGCCCACGTTTCTAGTTATGGAATAAAAACAAATCCCTTCTTTTTCCCGAGTTTATTTTGAAAGTAATTGAGTTTTTGTGCCATGTTATTTATTTGCTACATTTTATAATTTCACAGGTATGGTAGCATCATTAACTAATGAGAGTGCCACCAGCAAGGCGGTGTACTTTGCACATTGTACATCCGAAATGATATTCATAACTCATCTTTTGGCTAAAGACCCGGAGAAGCTAGCAGGCCCGCTTTTGGCTGACACGTATGTGACATTATTAAAAGGTCGTAATGCATGGTACGGCCAAAAGCTGGCAAAGGGAGAATTGACTCTCGATATGGGTGATAGCATCAAGGGGAAGGGTATGATCCAGGTGTGTTTTCTTATCGTACTTCCTTTTTTCATTATATGCCACTTTGCCTTTACTGAATTTGACGGTGATTATGTGATATTGAATAATCTGATATCGTTTCTGGTAATATTAATTAATAAATAGTGTTTGATGTGTTTTTGCCATTTAAAGTTCTGATTATTTATGGAATTAATCGGTAAAAATGACTAGAAAAGAAATTTGTGTAAAATAGAGACAATATTTTGAAACAGAAGTCGTTTAAATTAAGTAAAAAAATAAGTTAGGTAATTATATTTTACCTTGAAATAATTATTTTGTTTCATATGGTATGGAATTGATTAATTAATTAATTATCCAAAAAAGATTATCCTGAAAAGGTAAGATATTTAGAAACAAATTGAAATTAGTTCGGAATCACAAATCCAATCACACTCTTATCAAAGACAATAAAAACCGGATTGATAATCAGTATTTTGCATCATCTTTGTGTTCTATTGTGTTTAACGTTTAAACTTGTAGATGTTTATTCATTGGTGGATTATTGAATTTACGTGTATTAATATGCTTCTTACTAATCATTATGACAAAAAATGAAATTAATTTGCAAGATGTATGAGACCATCTTTCAATTTTTTTAACTTTAAAAGAGAATATTTGAGTATAATATCATATCTACCCAACAAAAAATCATAATATCAACCGTACCCATTTTCAAATTTATGACATTGGTACCTTTCCCTTAAAACTTGCATCAAGATATGAGAGCTCAGAGTGTAAGGAGAAACAAAAGGGTATAATAGTCATACTATGATAATTTTTTTGCTCGAGCAAATACGATATTATGCAGTTTTATAGTTATATATGATTCCATTTATAGAAAACCGCAAACGTGGCTTGTTATTTCAGGGAGTTTCAGCAGTTAAAGCATTTTACGAGCTACTTAGTCAATCTCATTTAAGCATACTCCACCCGGAAGAGAAAAAGCCCGTTGCTCCAGTCGAGCTTTGTCCCATTTTGAAAACACTCCACAAAATATTAATATCAAGGTAAATCACACATAATGCATGTATATTGTTTGCGCAGAAAAAGTCGTCTTCCAGAACTAATTAAATTGATGTTTCTGTAATTGATTATTCAGGGAGGCTCCATCACAGGCTATTCTGCAGGCATTAAGGGATGAAACGATGAATGACCCGCGTGATCGGATTGAAATGGCTCAAACTCATGCTTTCTACAGGCCTTCACTTTTGGGTCAGTAATTTTGTTTGCCAAATGTTTAGCGTTTATTATCAACTGTTTGTTTGGATTGGAATGATTTGAGGTTAATTGTTGTTATATTAAATAGAGATTGTGTTGTTTAGATGTTCTTCTTTCTTTTCTTGATTAGTTTAATAGTTTCTTTATAATTTAACCATGTATTTTCAAATTAGATAAGATAAGAAAGGTAAATAGAGACAAAGAATGTCTTTTAGTTGCATTTTTTTTTCTGAGGCAAGTTAAAATCATAATCATCAAATAGTTAAGAATTAAATGATTATGTTAGCTTTTGATTCATGGTTTAACATTATTATTGTCTTTTGATAGTATATTAAAGTTTTATTTAGGATTTGGGTTAACCTATTAAAAACTATTTCCTACGTATACAGTAACAAGTTAGGGGAATAGTAGCACACAGCTGTGTGACACTTTTCTATTGGACAAACCATTTTATTATTTTATATTCGTTTTAAAATTACGGTTTCATCCTTAATTTAAAATAAAATTACGTTTTTACCCCCACTTCAAAATAAAATTATGTTTTTGTCCCTCGCTCAAAATTACGATTTTGCACTCGGTTCAAAATTATGATTTTATCCCCTATTAGAATTACAATTTTGGCCCCAATTCAAAATAAATTTTAGCTTTTGCCCCAAACTAAAAATGACGATCTTGCATTTTCGCTCCGTTTTAAAAATTATGTTTTTGCCCGGTTCAAAACAAAAGTATGCTTTTGCCCCCCAATTCAAAATTACGGTTTTGCCCTCAGTTCAAAATTTGATTTTGCCCCAGTTTAAATTAAAAATATAGTTTTGGCCCCAGCTTAAAATTACGATTTTGTCTTTAGTGCAAAGTTATATTACTATTTTGTCTCTGATTCAAATTTATAATATTGCCATCACTTTAACTTTTCGCAAATTACGATTTTACCCAAGTCAACAAATACAACTTTGCCCTCAGTTCAAATTACAGTATTGCTATCGTTTTCGTTTTTTTAGCAAAACTATAAAAGTGTTTTTTTAATTGGTTTACTAGATTTAATTTTTTTCCATTTCAATGAGCTGCCTAACACTCTCTCATTAATTCTGACAAACTACAGTTTTGCCCTAAACTCAGAACTACGGTCTTATCATTGTTTTAGTTTTTTTTCCTAACAAAACTATAATAGTGTTTTTTTAATTGATTGAGAATTATTCGGCCATCGCCCCGCAACGCAGGCGGGGCATCAACTAGTTTTATATAATGATTTAATCTTTAAGTTTCAATGATTTTTCATTTTATCCCGTTACCAATTTTTTTTATCATAAAGTTCAATTCATAATAATTTTTGTCATGAAATTTTATAACAATTTGTTTTTCCTTTTTAACATAACATATTATTGCTAGTTTTTAATTAATTATATATTTTTAACTCTGTAAATATTAATACTGAATGGTTTATGATGTAAACTCCAATATGTTATCACAAAAAATTAAATAAACCATACACACCTAATCACGTATAAAAAACACACAACATACAAAGTATAAATACACGCATCACATAACATGCTCATGAGACGTTACACAACCCTGCTACATCCTTCACCGTTGCCCCTTTGGAATCCCCTAGTCTCTAAAGGGCTTCACCCGCTTGAGTCATCAGGTTCACAGGTGCTAGGGATTAGAATAGTTTTATGGAAAAATTACACTTTTCGTCATTTATGTTTGTACCTAGTTGCAATGGATGACCTTTACCTTTAATATTTACAGGCACAGTCCTTTTTTTTGAAAACCTATTACATCTTTCGTCCTTTACCCCAAACCCAGTTAAAAAATTATGTTAAGTTACATCACGTGCACAACACGTGAGGGCATTTATGTCCATTCAAACTCCCTAACTACCCACCATTTAAAAGCCCCCATTTCTCCCCCAAATACCTAATTAGGGTTTCTTCCCCATTGTTACAGCCCCTATACCTGCAACTCTCTCTACGACGGCTGACCCAAAATTAGGGTTTGGATCTTAAATCATCTGCTCATAAACGAAGATGGTGTTATGCGATTGTGGAAGAGAAGCTGTTATCCTCACCTCTTGGACAGATAGGAACCCAGGTCGCCGTTTTTATGGGTGTCCTGATCAAGGATCGACATGTCGATTCATAGGATGGGTAGATCAGTCCAATTGCCATTCATGTGTGAACATCATCCCAGGTCTGCTACGAAACAGAAACATGGAGGAGAAGGTGAAAGAACTTAAATCTGAGACAATGAAGCTGAAAAAGATTTTGATTTTGAGTTGGGTTTGCTTCATCGTGTATTTGTCCATGTAATGTAAAGCAATCTAGATGTAATGTGGTAGTCTTGATGTAATGCAGTTTAATGCAAGTAGTTTTTGTATGAAAATGTGATATGTAAGTAGTTTTGATGTAATGCAGTACCTTTGGTATGAATATAATGAATGTAATGCAGTACCTTTGGCTTCGGCAAATGATATTGTCTTTCTTGTTGTTGCAAAACGGAATTTTGACCCATAACCTGTTTTGACAGTCTCTATATTTACCCATAACCTGTTTGGCAAGCAGCACATAATTGACCTGTTTCGACAGTCTCTATTTTGACCCATAACCTGTTTGGACATAACATGTTTGGCAAACAGCACATAACCTGTTTGGACCCATTCAATGGCCGCAAATTGCAAACAAACAAGACAAATGACCCATTCAACTGCTGTAGACATCAAACACAATGTAAATGACCTGTTTTGACCCATTCAAGTGTCACACCCTGTCTTTTGCGGAAGCGTATGATGTGTGACTGGTTTGCTATCATTGCATTCAATCATAATAAACAACTACATGCTTTAAAACGATGTTCATCCATTCAGAAAATTTGAGTGTTACAAACACTTGATACTTAAGTTGTTAAAAACACAACCTTTGACTATTTTACAAACCAACAAAAGTGGATGACATCTAAACTTGAAATTTACTCCTAGTTATGACACTCGCGCCCAAGATCCATCCTGTCACCTGAAATACATGTAATTTTGGAAAACATCAACAAAAGTTGAGCGAGTTCATGCGTTTTGCATACCTTGTATGAAAACATGGTATGTATCTTGTATAAATAAAGTATTCTTGTGAAATAAAGTATTCTTGTGTAAATCAAGTTTTCTTGTGTACACCACGTACTAAATGAATGTTTGTACAAGGACATTAAGGCATGTGAGGACATGGGGAGTACTTGTTATGACTCCTTGACTGTGTCGATTACCCTCGACTGTGTCGATTTCCCTCGACTGTGTCGATTAACCTCGACTGGGACTCCGAAGCACTACTAGGTACTAGTTTTGACCATGAGTGGGGTTCGGCCGTACCCGTTAGATCTAACCCTCGTCCCTAATTAATGAATGTTTTTAATGGCTTGGTACTAGTTTTCACCAAGACTCTATGGCATTTTTAGTATTATGTCTGTGCTCACATGATCTAGTATTTCCTAGGCATTTCTTAAAACGCATCATACTTGGTACTCGTTCTCACCAAGAGTGCTTCTTGTTTTTGTATCATACCATTTGTAAATATTGTAACATTTGTAACATGTATTTCACCCCCGAGAGTTATAAAACCAAAAACAGTTAAGAGAAAAGGGGGAGCGTGAACTCACAACTTTGCGTTCCTGCGTCGTAAACTTCACCGGATTTGCTTATCTAGCGTCGTGACCTAAACGTGTTTATTGACGTTAGTCACTAGACTTGCATCGCACAAGTACAGTCACTATCTTTTGTATATGTTTTCTTGTGTTAAAAATAATTTATATTTTTAACTAAGTGTCTTACTTATATTATTTTCTCGAAAATAAATATAAGTTTCTCGTATTTTGCACCCGAATTATGTATCTTGTATATTGTGTGTGTATTTTGTATCTTCACTTCTTATGAGTATTTAGTGTATTTTTAAGTCCTAATACACTATCAAGTATAATACATACTACATACACTTAGCACAAAATTTGGTGATCAATAAATATATATATTTTTCTTAAAAATATACATACTTAATATCGATTTTAATCTTGGAGAAATCATCATTTCTTAGCACAAAAATTTAGGGAAACCTTGGTAATATTTTTAGATACATTTTTAGGGAATAAGTTTCTCAAAACTTTTATTTTTCTAAGTGTCAAAATTTATAGAAATTTTGACAGAGTTTCCCCTAAAAATGGAGGTTTCCCATGCTTTCAAAACATGTGTTTATTTTCTTTTAAAATCATCATCAATCAACTTCAACAACAATCATCAACAACATACACTAATTTCTTTATTTCATGAACTTGGAAATTTTATAAAAATGTGTAGTAACTTACTAGTGTATTTAGTAAGTCTTGTTACCCTTTAAAGTGTGGTTGATCTTTTGAAAACATCATCCTTAAAGAATTTAGATCTTTACAACTTAAGATCATATTTTCTAAAAATGTTTCTTCATGGATGTTTCTTGTTACTTACATATTTCCATACTTTATTAACCACCAAAAATAAGGTTTATTTGTTTAAGAACCAAGATTAAGTGAAACTTGTATTTTAAACTTGGTTTCTTTAAAAATCATTCACAAATATTTAGATCTATGTGTTTAATAACTTACTTTGTCATCACTTTTCAAGAAAACAAGGTGGTCTTCCAAGTTCATGATTTTTATGTGGATGATCCATCATCCTACAACAAGTCTACTTTTCTCATCTTGCTAGATCATGTTTTTAATCATGATCTAGCAATACCATATGATGGTCAACATTAACTACATGTGTAAACAATAATCAACAAGCGTCACAAGACATGAACATCATGATTTCTCATGGTTTTAAGCTTATGTTAAGGGTTCAAGTTCATGGATCTTGGTGTTCTTCACATTTAACATTATGAATCATACTTTAACCACTTAAACAAGATGAGAAATGCAAGGATCTAAGTTCTTACCACTAGCTCAAGGCTAGGGGAGTTCAAGTGAAGAAATGTGGTGGTTAAAAGAAGACGAGAGAGGTCCTTGACAATCCGTGAGCTCTACGCTTCGTGATTCACCTTGTAGCACCTTGTATCACACTTGGAATGGTTGGATGGTGTTTGAAAAATGGTGGTGGTGCCTTGGTGGTTTCGACCAAGAATAATGGAGGAGGGAGGAGGAGAAGTTGGTGTGTGAAGTGTGTGAAAGAGGATGGGGATGGTGGTCTTCTTATAACATGCTTATGCTTTAACCCATGGGTAATATGTTCCCGTTAGTACATACATGATCTTTGGCTAATCTTAGAAGATTTAAGTGAATCAAATGGGATCAAGTAAGGATCTTGGTGGGAACCACCATGTGACCGTCCACATGTAATGGGGGGGGGGTAAAGTGTAATTTCCATTCTCTAATTTCATACATAAGTAAGTTTTCAAGTGTAAGGTTTAGAGATTTAGTGTGTTATTATGTTATAAGAGGTGTTATGGTGTTCGGGGACCATAACTGGCTCAGAAACATTAAAACAATGCTTCTAATAATATTTTGATGTCCCGGGTTATGTCCGATTGTTTGGTTAGATATCGGTTCGTTAAAGTGCTAAATTGCACCGTTTAGGGTCCTTTAAGTACCCTTTTGTAATACTTTCAATTCCCGACACTTAGGGAAGTATTTGGGATGATAAATCATAATTTCTACTTAATATTTCAGTGTCACAATGCTGATTATAGCCGAATTTACTGAAATTCTGCACTTAAAGTGCGTTTCGGGTGCTTTCTAGTGCTTATTTTAGCTTTCGTAATGTCTATAAATAAACCCTTGTATGTACTCTTGGGTTTTAATGTATTCTTGTCGTTGGACCTACACCTAGGCTCCAATTCTATTGTCTAACTGCTTTTTTTGCAGAATTGCTGACACAAAGTGTCTTACCGGTGAGTTTACTAGTATTTCTGACGCAACGCTGTGTAAAGAGATTCTTGTAGTGTAAACCGTGCATGAATTCACTTGCATGGAATTTAGAAATTTATTTGTCTGGTAACGGTGCCAATTCTGTTCTGTGTATCATTAGAACTATCTCGTGTTGCATGTAGCAACGAATAAAGTCTTGTATCATGAAATGCCATTGTATGTATATAACAGTAATCAATAATTCATTTGTCTTGTAAACTAGATCATGCATAATTATTTAAGCACATATTACTGTTCAATTAGTGTACGGAATGTATGGAAAAGTGACAGTTGTCACATCAAGTGTTGTAGACATCAAACACAATGTAAATGGCAAACACAATGACCTGTTTTGACCCATTCAAGTGCTGTAGACATCAAACACAATGCAAATTGCAAACAAACAAAAACTGCCACATTGGCATAGATAACTAAGTTATAAAAGACATGTTTTAAACATGTTCCAAACATCTAGAGTTAATACATATCCCATAAAGTACTAAGTTAGACCATGACAAACCAAAAGTCAAAAGTTAAACCCCTGCCAACAGATCTAGTCCTTCCTTTTTTCACCTTGCCCCTTGCAAGTCCTTTGATTGTGTCCGGTGTTCCCACATTTTCCACATACACCCTTGATATTCTTCTTTGATAACCTCCCTTCTTCTTGCTTGATCCTTCATCCTCCATCTCCACGGCTGACCTTTTCCTAACCTTCTTTGGCCTACCCACTTGTTTGTGATGTTTTGGTGGTGTTATCTTAATAGGAACTTCACTATTCGGCCATAGAGCTTTGCCATTTATAGGGTTTATCTTGAAAGCATACACCTCTTTCCACCTGCCTATTGTGTAGACTGGATCAAACCAGCTTTCCAAAGCACCAACTCTTTGACCATTAGTAGCCATGAACCATATTGCAGCCACTGCATGTCTGCAGGGCATGCCTGTCACAATCATGAACAATCAGTTACAAACAGTTAATAATGAGCACTGCACATGATAAAAGTCAGTCACAAACAGTTAATAATATACTTGTGATTTCCCAGCCTCTACAAGCACAAGTCTTTTTGGCCAAGTCCACTACCCTTGTGTGTCCAGGTTTACCACTCACCCCATACAGATCCCCTCCATTCCACTGCACATGATAAAAAGCTGCATCTTTCTTAATTGTTTGAAGCTGTTGTTGTGCCCAAGGTGTAATAAGACCTTCATTCCTTTCTATAACCCTCAACACTGTCACAATCCTCCTCATTAGGTACTCCCTGATATACTCCAAAGCAGCAATGATAGGCTTGTCCCTCCCTTCCAGTATCTTACCATTGAAGGTTTCACACATGTTATTGAGTAGCATGTCATTTAATGCCCTACCTGTTCATTAGTTTTTATCATTAGTCAAGTGTATACCAGTTAAGACCAAGTGAGAAATGGGAACACAATATACATACCAGAGAAATGGGACCTTGTCCAGTGAAGATGGGGGATTTTAGACAACCACAAGTGAGCTTTTTTGTTAAAAGCTTTCAATTCCTCCATGGCAGTTTGAAACTCAGGAATTGTTGTTTCACTTGCACATTTCCACAATAAATCTTTGTATTGTCTACCTTTAAAGGTTCCTTTCATATTCTCATGAATATGTCTGAGACAATATCCGTGCTCAGCTAATGGAAACAACTTGGAAACTGCAGGTAGCAGACCCTGTGGAAAACAGATTGTAGTTAAACCTAAACCAATATCAAATCTCAGAACTGAATTAAAAACAGAATGCAAGTAAATACTAACCTTTTGCCTATCACTCATAAATGTAAAGGCTGAGTTTCTTGGTATGTCAAGGTCATCAGCTAACAGATCTAGGAACCATGTCCAAGCACTTAGAATTTCAGCCTCAACAATTGCATAACACACTGGATAGATTCCATTAGTAGGGTCAACACCCACTACACTTAAGAGTTGTCCAGGATAAGGCCCCTTCATGAATGCACCATCCAAACCAAGTAAATCCCTACCTAATGCTTTAAACCCCTACTTTAAAGCCCCTAAACAAACATATATCCTTCTAAACTGTCTAGTCAGATCCCTTGGATGACCAGGTTCTAGATCTATCTTAACAGTGGTACCAGGATTTTTACTTTGCAACTCAAGGACATAGTCCCTCAACAGACCATACTGTGATGAGTAATCACCTTCCACCATCTTCCTTGCTTTTGTTTTAGCCCTGTAAGCCTTCATCCTGGATACACCAACAACATACTTTCTTTGAAATTGTTCTTGAACAGCTTTGACAGGAATATCTGGATTTTCTTCAATTTGTTCAACCATTTGTTGAGAGAGAAAGGTTGAAGTACAAGCATGTATTTTTCTGGTACAAACACATTTATGTTCTTCAAGAAGAGTCTTGACCATCCAACTTTCTTCACCTTTAACTTTTGAGATAAGTAGGGCCCATGGACATGGCTATTCTGCAGAATCTTTTTTGATGCCTCTTCCCCCAACATGTACATTGGATCCTTCACCAGCAGCCCCTTTACCTTTGCCTTTATTCACAGGAGGCCCAGTTCTTTTAAACTTTGGCGTTTTTCCCCTTGACTTTTACCCTTCTTCACAGCAGGCCCTTTACCTTTGCCTTTGTCCACAGCAGGCCCTTTATCTTTTCCTTTGTCCACAGCAGGCCCTTTGCCTTTGTCCACAGCAGCCCCTTTGCCATTTGCTCCCTTTGCTTGACTTTCAATATGAACTCCATTATATCTACATCAAATTGAGGCAACTTACCATGACACACTGCCGTCACCCTTGTGCTATCATCCTTAACAATAACAATGTGCCTTCTTGTCTCAACTGAATGAACCTTTAT